>JACEFZ010027656.1:0-216696 GCA_014155875.1 Cepaea nemoralis
AAAAATTTGTTTTAAAAAAAATAAAAATTTGCAAAAACCCAAAACCCCAGAAAAAAACGGTTTTAAATATATTAAATTCCGAAGCCTAGGATTGACTTATACAAACAAGCTTAACGTACTCTGCAGCTCAGCTGTGGAACAATCTTCCACAAGAAATCAAAGACATCACCAATCCCCTATTCATATAATCGCAAATTACTCGAACACTATCTCAGTACGGATTATCTTCCCCCTTAATAATAGAGATAATAATAATAATAACAAAACCCTAGTATAACAGCCAGTCCCCTTTTGGTAGGCCAGTATATTCCACATGGCTAATAACAAGTGTCAGACCATTATCTAATTTTACTGTGTCGTGTAGTTTTGATGTTCGCATTTTGCCCATGCCTTTATAATGCATATCTTTTATTATTGTTGCTGTTCTCTGTTAGCCTTGAATGATGTGTGAATGAAATAATGTATGAAAGAGAGTGATAGAAGGGCAGAATGTTAGACGGGCCTGCGTGCCCAATTCTTAACCCTTTGAAAATAAAGTTTGTTCGTTCGTTCGTTCATACAAGAAATTTCATATCCCTGGATGCGTGAAATATACATTTTACTGACATAATTTCATTTCATTTGAGCGAGACTATCTAAACTTGCTTATCCTAGTTGTTCTTCAGGGTGCCTGGATCCCTGACGCCACTAATTCTTTGAGCTTGTGTTATGATCTCCTAATGAGTGATAATCATCTCCCTGGGTATTAGGATAGTAGTTGTTTCCTTACACTCCCGCTAAGTTACTTCTATTACTGGGCTAGGAAACTGCTCGCAGGTGAGTTCTGTTTGGGATACTGTTCTGCATCACTTTGTCCAGATACTTCACTCACAAAAGAAAAGTCAGGCCTGGATTTAGATTCAGTCAAGCTGCTACCTTCACCAAGTCATGCATTCAAAAGTGCTGCATTCAAACTAGTCAGGTCTGGATCTAGTGTTACTAAGCCACTATCTGAAATTTCAGCAATCAACATACATCTAATAATACCATTAGAAATGTCATGCTGTACTCTCCTAAGTAAGCAACACGTGAAATCAATAAAATGAATCTTGTTCCCAGAGAAAGATAAACATAGGAGAAATATAGTCTTGGTATTCTAAATACTTATCACCGACATAATTATGTGCTCTCCATCCAATCTTCCACTATGAGGTGTTCAAGGTTTAACTAGCAGATGTGAAGTTTCATCTTCACCTATGCCTGTCCTCAGGTCTCCCGGTTAAGTAATACCTTGATTGATTTGGAATAGACAACTATGTTGACCATTCTCTTCTGTACCTAGTTATCTTCTCTACCTCTTCTTCTAATAGATTAAGGGTTTTAAAAATCATTCCCCATTGCATGAGTATTTGCTTATAAACATTATAAGTACATCTTGTTATCCATCTTGGTATAGTATTCAGGTGAATTCTTTTCTAATCAAAAGTTTTAAAGCGAGTGTATTCCTTCCTCTTCACCGTGTCTATAATATGCTTGTACTTCATTTATCATTATCATTCTCATTATCATCATCATTACAATCTTTATCATTATATCATTATCATCATCATCATTATCATTACACTTATCATTTTCATTACAATCATCCTCATCATTATTGTTATTACAATCACCATCTCCTTATCATTACATTCATCAGGACACTAGCCCATCTGTTGTAACATGAGTGATCTATAACACAAAACGGGGTTTTGCTTAAGATACAAAACCAGATGCTTGTAGTACGCATGATGTGTAATATGGGTTGTGTCGCGCTTAGGGCACAAAACCAGATGAAGGTACCATGAGTGATATATTATACAAAGTGTTGTCATGCGTTGGAGTGTACTAAATGATTAATTAGTGTTTGGGCTATGCCGAACATATTGTCTGCTGATAGACAGGACATTATACATCAAAGTTGCCTTCTATCATGAGACTGAGTGTTAGCTTTTACCCTTCTTAGCATGTAACTGCATTCACTCAGACATGATTCTCATACTTGCATGTAAGATAAGTAATTATGCTTATGTGATTTCCCAATGCTAACTTTAAATGTTTACCACCATTGGCATCACAATGAGATATCAATTATTCATCAGACACAATCATTTCTGTATGGATGACAATCAAGCATATGTATGTGCTTTACACAGAATACATTCACAGATTCAACAACAATGACATCACAATGAAATCTCATCCTTCATCAGAAATTATAATATTTCCTGGATGATAATTAAGCCTACTGATGTCTTTTTACAAATGATACATCCACATCTGTTTAACAATAATGAAATCACACATTAATCTCACAGACATGCTCTCAGCAATGACATAGATTTATGTGATCATTAGGCTTAATTATGAGAGTCACAAATGATGCTTCCTCATGTTTAACAATAATAAAAATACACATGGATCCCCACATGTTCTCATAGATTTATGTGATATACACATTCATTATCATGTATCATAACCATTCTTGCATGGCGGTTGATTAAGCATTATTATGTTGCACAAATATACATTTGCCTTACCCCATGGTTGCTTCAACCCTCACACAAATTATGATAACTATAGGAATTTATTTACCTTTCAGGTGTTCATGGGATTTAAAAAAAAAAAAAAAAAAAAAAAAAAAAAAAAAAAAAAAAAACTACTTGTTTGTTCATGTGCTCATGTAAAAAAAAATCTACTTGACTAATTCACATTACATTAATTTGTCTTACCAGTGTTGGCACATGTAAACTAGTTTCGTTTTACTGAACTAAGTATTACTTAGCTTTTAAATGTTAAATTACTCACCAACTCCTAAATTACTGCTGACTGAGTTTACTACTTAAGAATAAGATGTACAACTAAGTCTAATGCTTACACATTAAATAAGTTGGTTACTACAAGAAAATGAAACTCACTGGGTTGTGCTAATGTACAGTTTATCCATAAACTATGGTAACTCAATATAATATTATTTAGTTTCTATTAAATTAATTTCTTAAGAACTAACTACATGGTTTACACACATTTGACTTACTAATTCTTCTTGGGAAAAAGACTCACAGACTAAACTTAAATTTAAAACATTATTGTTTTACCTTCATTTCAAATGAAATGGCTTCACAACATATCGGCGACAGGTTTCCGAATCTGATTGCGATGTCTTTGTTGGCTGAGGCATTCCTCCTCTTAGTAATCAAAAACTATGTTATATTTACTATTTTGTTTGGGAGAGTGATCTCACTCCATCAACTGTCTCCGATCTTTTCTGTCCCGTGCGTGGTTGATGTAAACAGGCCATGTTCCGGTCGTTCGTCCTGTTTATGTACATTTTCCGGATTCATTCATTCCATCATCACTGGCACCTTGCCGTCTTGACAGACGATAATTTGTAAGGGATGGAGTTATTGCCTCTCCATAGCACAAAGCCTGGGCTAAAATATAGAGATCATGTGTTCCCCATGCAGCATGATCCCTCTCTCGGCCTGCCTAGTTCACTCCAGAGTAAAGGTAACACCTCTACGTCTGGAACAAGAAAAGCTGCAGAAGCTGCCGGATCAGCAAAGTATTTCCCGATTCAAGTTGTTGTTATCTCGCCGAACTGGGTCTGTTGTTGTAAGATGTTGGATTTTCCGCAGCGGAACAAACTATCCCTGTTGCGGTGTCAATAGTCAATTGTTGTACGGAGAAATATTTACAGCACGTTACGGCTTGTGGAAAATTATACCACAGTCATCTTGCATAACTTTCATATAACTGAATAACAATGGCCACCAACATCGGATTGATAGGTCATCTAAAAAGTATCCACAAAAATCATACCTACAACAAACAGCATACTTCACACGCCCTACCGCAGACGCCACTAACATCTAAAGGAGAAACAACAACAGCCCCGCAACAGGAACCTGCTGTTGGTATGTGGAGTGTCCACGCCATCACTCTGTGTAAGCATGAGTGCACGGAGGATCGGGTGGCCATCACTCTGTGTAAGACTGAGTGCATGGAGGAACGGGTGGCTAGTCCTTCCCTCCCGTAGCGAACGTCGAAAGTTAACAAGGAATACGTGTCGTCCGACCGCTAGATACAGCAGAAATTAGCCTAGATGCAATTCACACAAGCAATGGATTAGTCGTGAACAACCAGTGCTTCAACAGAAATATCTTCTTAACTTGAAAGTGAAATATATAACATGGGACAGCAGAAAGGCGAAAGTCAAAGAAGAAGACCTCATTATAAAATATTAAATTATGTTATCCCAAGCTTGTCAGGAAGTACAAGATACAATCTTGTCAATCTTTTTTATATCAGAAATGCAAACTGCATGATTTAAGTAACTTTCTTGTGATGATTTACAATGAGAGTAACCCCAAGCCTGTGCCCATGCTGAAGACTGCTGTCGCTTTTAGTATAGTGTACGCTACCTCAAGTGGCTCAAATCTCGCCCCACAATTATCACATTCCACTTGTAATTGCTTTAACATTTTATAATCTACAAGTCCAGACGAAGTAAAGTATACAATACTTCTTCTTCGTCGAACATCTTCATGTGAAAGCAATTTTATAATTTGAGCTTGTTGACATCTCCACAGTGTCTGTCTACAAATGGAGCGGGAAAGGCCAAAATGGTGTTACATGCTTTGATGTGTTGGGCGTTCCTTTTGCTATTGCTGAACTAACCTAACATAGAAATGTAAAAATAAGCTATACCACAGCACAATGAATCCCACGTATCAATCTTAGTTAGTTAGTTAGTTAGTTAGTCGACAGATCATCCTCATTGCACATCAAACCATTCAGTCCATAAGTGCTCGGATCCCCTCCTCAGCAAATCCCGCAGCGTGTAGCGGCTAACGATGCCAGTTCTGTGTTGGTTTATCAATCTTCTTTGGCTTCCTGTGTAGTGTTCTTGTTTGGCCACCCCTCTTTTAATTTGCTGCTCTCGCAGTCTGGCCATTGTTGTAGATTCACAGTCATCACTTGGTTCTCGCAAAAGTCTTACTTCTCGTAGAGCATTCAGAATGTCAGCCTGGTCCATGGCGCGTCCGCCCTCCACAGTGGCCTCACCTGCGAGCTTGTCAGCCCGCTCATTTCCTTGTACTCCCGCATGCCCTGGCACGAAGATTAAACTAATCTTTGCCAGCCGAGACCGCTCCAGAGGCAGCAACCATTCTCTTCGGATCGACCCCTCCTTTATCCTCTTGATCATGTTCATTGAGTCGCTAAGGAAACAAGCCCTAGTGAATGTCTGTGTCTCGAGCCATGTTATTGCTTTACTTACTGCCATGACTTCCATGGTCAGGCTACTTGTGGTTTCAGTGAAAGCACCAGAGTCCTCCTTCACAATTCTCCCTCCGGCCCGAGCTGTAAAGGCCCATGAGCTTCTCACATGTCGGACGACCGACCCATCTGTATAGATGACCGCGTCACCGTCTAGCGAATTCTCGAAAATCAACGCTTGTACTTCAGCCTCAACAGCAGCCGGATTTTCTTGTCTGCATTTTCTATCTAGTTGGATGCAAACTGAAAAGGATGCGCAGAAGTCTGCTGGCACTTGCACCCACTCCTCGCCAGGTTCTAAGTCCTCAAGTGAACACACCTGTTGAAGAATGTCTTCGGCTTGACCCATCCACGACCTTCCTCTTTTTAACCTGCTGCCCTTCACCTTCCTAATTTCACTATGCAGTGGATGTTGTATGTTTGCGTTAACTCTGAGGTAGGCGCGTGCCCTGCAAACTTGTATTCTCTCTTCAATGGTTGGAAAATCAAGAAGGTAGCGCATCGCCCTGCATGCTGTATCTCTTTTACATCCAAGAATAATGCGCATAGCTTCATTCTGTATCCTTTCCATCCTTTCTATCTGCTTATGGCTGAGAGTCAGGATTGCCATTGCATACTCCAAAACAGACATGACCAGCCCCTCGTACAGAAAACATAGAATACACAATCTTAGTGATTTTCTTAAGGAACATCGTAAACATATCCAAAGGAAAAAATAATAAATTGGAAAATTAAAATAAAAAACGTACACAAAAATGTATAGATATCGAACGTTAATAGGCCACTGCCATACTTCGTGCACTGTATTGACCACCCATGGCCCAACACCGGCCAGCAAGTTACAGTGAAATCTTTGAGAAGGTACATCTTTCCTACGGCAACAAACGGATGCGAGGCATCCGCCAATTTCGCAATCGCTAAATACGACAATCGTGGCTTTTGAAAATAAATGCTACAAAAATATTCTTAGATATCAAGAACCAAGAAGAAGAAAAATACTGATGCTCTCTGTAAGATCCGAGCATCCAACAAAAATGGCTTATAAACAGTAACGTACATAGGAAACTAAAGAAATCTATTGCCATATGAAACGTCACAGTGGTTAGAAAACAACAATGATGAAAGTCGTGGTTCCTGACAGAAGAGACAAGTAGCAATCAGCACGAATATGAACAAGGACATTGTAAGCACCCTGGGCATGAACATGAACGAGGCAGAAAAACTGGCAAAGGATCGAGAGACTTTTCCTGGGGCAGTGATGACAGTTAGTTAGTTAGTTAGTTAGTTAGTTAATTAGTTAGTTAGTTAGTTAGTCGCGGTTCCAACTTCACAGCAACGGGTCGTCCCCATTATGCTCCTTTCGTGTGCCAGTGAATATCACATAAAATACTCCTCACTGTCCCCAGGTGGGAAAAGACAGGAGTCTCGATAACCAACAGCCCGCACAGGTACACTGTGAATAATGCCGCCGCCAGAATGTCAACACAAAAGTCCTCCACGAAAAATACAGTTCATCTTCGATGGAAGCGGTAGTCTCTAGAAAACCAGCAGCCACACATTACTGCACAAGGCAAAACCAGTCTGATTTGCGACAAAGCCAGCTACACCATTTTCTCGAACATGCAATTCACGCCACAAACAACCATGGACAGATAATAAAAGCATTTCCTTGTGCATAATGCAGCCGTCAGGATGTCAACACAAAAGTCCTCCACGAAACATATAGTTAATCTTTGATGGAAGCGGCAGTAATTTCCCCATCTGGATGTTTTTCTAGATGGTCACCTGCACAGTCTAGATATTTCTAGATGTTGTTTGTTCCGTCTCTAGATGTTTTCTGTCATAGAAAAGTGGCAACCCTGAGCGATATACGCCATTTTTTCCGAACATGCAGTTCTCAGTTCACGCCACAAACAACCGCGGGCAGATAGTAAAATCATTTCACTGTACATAATGCTATCAGATAGTAGCCTAACAGCTTTTTACTGTACATAATACCAGAATGCCAACACAGAAGTCCTGCGCGAAAAATACAGTTCATCTTTGATGGAATCGGAAGTCATTTTCCCATCCGAATGGTTTTCAAGATGTTCACCTACAGTCTACATATTTCTAGATGTTGTTTGTTCCGTTTCTGGATGTTTTCTAGCCAGCTACGCCATTTTTTTCCGAACATGAAGTTCACGCTACAAACAACCTCGGACATATGTAAAAAGAATCCACTGTACATAATGCCGACGACAGAATACCAACACAAAAGTCCTCCACGAAAATAAAGTTCATTGTCGATGGAAGCGGCAGTCACTAGAAGTCCAGCAGTCACTAGAAGACCAGCAGTTACACTTTTCTGCAAAAGGCAAAAACAGGTTAATTTTGCGACACAGCTAGCCGCCATTGCTCCGAACATGCAGTTCACGCTCCAAACAACCTCGGGCAGATGTAAAAGCATTTCATACGAAATTCACAGCTAACAGTGTAGCGCCACACACTCAACCCAGTAACACCAGTAGCACGGCAACGGAACCATACATTTCCAGTCCAACATGAGGAAAATGTGAATGCAAACGGTAGCCACGAGCATAAACACTTCAGAGGCCTTAACCGTTTCAATGCCTATCCTCCATGTTCGCGACCGGAAGTGATGACAGTAACCTTCTACACAGGAACTGTCACAGAGGAATACGGGGTCAAAGGGGGTTGGGGCAAATCTGATATAAGTAATGCCAGACATTTGTAGACAGTGAACAGACGTCGTATTATGTCAAATTCTCCGCTCTGCTATTGGAAGTCTGTCTTTCAGACAGTGATTGTGTTGCATCTACTAAAGAATGTGTCACATAGTACACACACACACACACACACACACGCACGCACGCACACGCACGCACGCACGCACGCACACGCACACACACACACACACACACACACACTATTATGATACTTCTATTATGTTATTTCTGCATAGATATATTTGGTTTTTTTTTTTTTTGCATATCCTTTACAGGACATCGCTGTCAACACCAGCATCTTTCAGCTGTATGTTGATCTCTTGGCAAGATTACGCTCAGTAGTTTGCCATTGCTTTCTGAGCAGCCGGCTCACATACCCCGTAAGATACATGCGATTCGAACCACTTCTGATTCTCACCATCATCACGCCACCTACGAGAGTATACGAGATTACGAAGAAAAGTCATAACCTCTAAGCCACGAAGCCGGCTGCATAGTGATATAGTGATGATTATATTACGGATATAACTTCGTAATTCAGAATGAGATGTTATCGTTAAGTCTCTGCTTCTATGCAATATTTTGCAATAATTGATTTCTTTACATTTAACTTTGACTATCACTGCTCTATGCAGAAATTAGTTGTTCTTGTTAGTTTCTTTAATCCCACCTTGTAGATATCTAGGACAATCAGTGTATAGCATAATAAGTTCATACGATAACACTCACTGAGTACTATATTACAATGAGTCACATACCTTTAAACATAATATTCAGAGAGGTCTGTATTACATTGATATAAATATAAAACAACACTCGATCAGAGAGTACTACACTAGGTACATACTTTCATAAAACAACATACAGAGTCTACTATATTACACTAGTGTATACTCTTTCATAAAACAACAATGATTTAGTGCTATATTACACTGATGGACATATAAAACAACACTCACTCAGATAGTACTACATTACACTCATGTACATACAAAAAAAACACTCACTGAGAGAGTACTACATTACACTAGGAATATACTTTCAAAAAACAATGACACCAGAGCGTACTGCATTTCATTAGGTATATATACTGTCATAAAACAACACTCAAACAGTATTACATTACACTGATGTACATACCTTCACTTCCAAACAACTGTGCTTTTTTCACTGAAATAGAAATATACAAAAACACATTAGCAGTCTGGTGTGTGAAAGTTTCTTCATGAATGAGACGACTGTAAAACTAATGTTCACTTTATCAGGAAAAAGAGTGCTAATGCTTCAAAGAATATACTTCACTGTACTAGGGCTATAGAGATAAGAGCACAGTTTCCCTCGCACATTAATGAATAGTATGTAAACAGACTGTGAAATGTCGTCATTGATTATACATTTCAACAGTGTTTGAAAAAAAAAAACCTGATTTGTGCGATATCGTGTTGAGGATGTTACTTATTAACTTTAACTACTGCGTCAGATCGCAGCACCAGGCCATGGAGATCACCGCAGAGACCAGAGCAGTTACATGGGCAGCAGAACAGGAAGTCACATGCGCGATAATCATATCAGAAACTTTTTTTTTTTTTTTTTTTCCCGCGTTTCCATCCTGTTTCAGGATATTGCGGTCAACACCAGCATCTTTCAGCTGTATGTTGATTCCTAGGCTAGATTACGCTCATCAGCACGCCACGACTTTCTGAGCGACCGGCTCCATACTCTCATAAGTCACTTTTGCGATTCGAACCACTGCTAATTCTCGTCGCGTCACGTGACGAGAGTATTCGGAGTTAGCGGAGAAAGCTGCTAACCCCTCGGCCACGGAGCCGGTTATCAGAAACTTTATCAGAATATATCAAAATGCTACGGAAAATCGCGTCGGCACTTAACTTTCTGAACGGATAAACAATATTCGGACTTATCTTCACATCACTCACTTAGATGTACGCACCCGATAATGAACGCGCAGACCAGCTGGCAAATAATGCACCAATACAAACGGGAAGAAGCATGGGCACAGCTGATATAATCAATATATCACGGGCGTCGCTGATGGATACTGACGACACTCTGACGCGTGCCCTAATACAGAAATTGGGAGTGAAGACTGGTCTAGCAATTCAATATTGTCGTCGAGGTCAAGAAAGAGGATATCATAGATCAAAACATGCTGTCAATTTTCTCTGATACAGATGTACCTCCATGTGGTGATGCAAACTGTCTAGCATATTCTCATCCTGCCTCTCTTCGCCTTCAATTTACCCGTTGTCACGACGTACTCAGGCTCTCCCTTGTCAGGATGTGTCCAAAGAATGCGAGCTGTCTTCTAGTGTTGCCAGTAACCAGTTATCTTTGTGAGTTCATTTCTTTCAAGATATAATTTTAACGCTTTTTTATCTGTCCACGTAGGCCCGCTATAAAACCATATTTCTGCAGCTTCCATATAATGCCCCACTTGTCTGCTAATTGACGATGGTTTACTTCCGTTCATCCGGATTGGCTCGTTGTTGCTCTTAAGAGCTCTTTAACCATATTCCTCATAAATACTTGGCGGCCATGTCAGGTCTCAGTAGGGAATGTCCAAATAATTTGACGAGAAATTACAGTCATGGCAGTCAGACGTCGGTCTTGGATGTGTTGTTTGCCCATTGTTGACGAATCGGACCATATCGACATCTGACATTGCTATAGTGGAATCGCAGGTTGTTGATTAGACCAGTCTGAGCCTAGAGATGTCTACTATAAGAGGTCAAAGAAATATCCACTATCCATCTGACTAAACTAACTAGATTCATTATCTTCATGTGGCACGTTTCCATGTAGCTTCCCTGATTCTTTTGCGTTCATCCAGAGTCTTTTTCTCGGATGTTATTGCGTTGTGCCTGTTTACAGCGAGCTGCGTTTCTTCGCCTTTAGGCCGACACATCCGACTTCTGCGGGCGTTTGTTGACCGGGTTAACCTTTCCAGGGCTTCCTTGATTCTAAACTGATAGAAAATCGCCGTCTATGTGGTCTCACATCAAATACTACTACGGGGTTGTAAAGAGGCGTTCACAGATTTTAAACTACATTATATTAAGTGGGGTGGCCACATCCCTTCCTTATCGTCTTTCCTTCATAGAAAATGCCCATATATTTGTCTTGTACCGATTTGTATGAGGCTGGTTCGACCACAATACCGTATTGACGGGAAGATCTTGCCTCTGCTGGCTGGAGATTTAATCCGGGCCAATGTCTTGGAAGGTCAGCGTGCCGACAGAAATTTGATAACACGAAACAGAGCGATCTGCAGCAGTGGTCTCTCAGTGTTGAAGGTGAATGCCGGAGTTCTTCATTGAGAATGGAGCGTTGTCTTTGTGTCGCCATATCGCCAACTCACTTGTGTTGACCTGGGACGATTTGGTTGGTAGTCAAAGTCAATTAAAAAATCTGCATCGATGGGCATTCGAAGACCTGATCCTCGGGTCGGCAGGCAAGCGTGTTAGCTACTGATGTGTTTACGTCTACTTTGCTGAGAGACTGACGCGTATACATATATAGGTGGCAATGCTGCAGAAGAAAATATAAGAGTAAAAGAATTTGCCAGATAACATACTTGACCATAAAAAGATTAACTTTAATGACAAACTGAAGTTTATTGTTTTGGCAACATCAGGAGTTACTTTCATGTTTTTGATTTTCAGGACTGATGGTCATTTTGTTTTTAAATTTCGTTCACACGCTTTGAACTCAAGCGTCCTACTGGATTGATTTTTAAGTGTGGACCGCAGTTTTATATTACCAGTATTCCCAGCCATCATGCAAACCAACTCCGACTTCTGAGGTGCTTGTAATTTATATCCCCAAGACAAGGACGAGAGGTAAATATTTAACATTGACCTAGTTCGCCCGTCTCTTAGTGTGTGCTTGCGTGTCCTATAAACAGCAAGCCGGAAAATATTTTAGGCCACCTTTGTTTGCATTGTAATTACGGTCTCAGTTCTAGCTCAACGCAAGCTGGGAGCATCTGCACACACGTAATCGAACCATTATTGTAGTTAAAGTATTGATTAGCTGCAGGATCTTCATCTCTGATGGCACAATAAGACTCTCTATCACTACTGACAGTAGGCTTGGCTGCTTTTCTATGTGGCTATGGTGCAAGGGATGTGGCTATGGAGACAGCATGTGTAATGTCTCAAGATCTGTTTTGTCTGTACAGTGAAAATAATTTAAGAAATATAGAAGATATGGAAGGAATCGGGGGGGGGGGGGGGGGGAGAGATACATCAATAACATTACATATGCAGATGATACAGTCGTGATTGCAGACAATGAACAGGACCTGCAAAATTTAGTAGATGCGATTGTTGCACACAGTGAAAAACTAGGGTTAGAATTGAATTGTAAGAAGACACAGATTATGGTCGTCACTAGGAAGGAAGAAATATCACAATATAATATACAATTACATGGACATATTCTTAACCAAGTGAATCGGTACAGCTATCTCGGAACAGTCATAATATGTGATGGGAGATGCCTTTAAAAGATTAGAACAAGAATTGCCATGGCGAAGGTAGCCTTTTGCAAGATGAAAAACATACTGACCAATAAAAAGATATCAATTGAAAAGAGAAAAACAATGTTGAAGTGCTACATAGAACCTGTACTTTTATATGGATGTGAAGCGTGGACAATGAGCAGACAAGCTGAAAAACATCTGATGGCTGTGGAAATGTGGTTTCTGGGGAAAATGCAAAGAATACCATGGACAGACAGGAAAACCAACGAACACGTCCTACAAGAAACAAATGAAGATCGTAAACTGATTAGAGACATTAGACGTAGACATTCAAAATTTTTTGGGCATGTTATGAAAAGAAATGAATTGGAGAACTTGGTGACAACTGGCAAGATCGAAGGGAGAAGACAAAAGGGAAGACCAAGAATTAAATATCTGGATGGCTTGGCCACGTGGCATGGTCGAGACAGAAACACAGAGCTGATCCATGACTCTAGTGATCGAGTGAGATGGCAAAACATGACCGCCCACGCTTATCGGCATGGCACATGATGGATATGGAGCAAGTCACTGTGCTCATGGGCTCACCTGGTTTCACAGAGATATATTTGCTCTAGTTAAAGGCAAGAAAAAATGACATTTTTGCACACTTTGAGGCGTGTGCTATTCCCATATTTTACAAACCAGTCAATATTTGATAGGTGATGTAGTATTGTTTTTTTTTTTAATGAAAAGAAAAGACAATTTTAGTATTATTATAATCGTATTTCCTATTGTTATTTTGTTCGCCTGGATTGATTTCGATACAAGATATGTACATTGTGTTGGTGTTTGCTGTTGGTTATCTCTCTCTCTCTCTCTCTCTCTCTCTCTCTCTCTCTCTCTCTTCTGTGCGTGCGTGCGTGCGTGCGCGCTCGCGCGTGTGTGTGTGCGTCAGGAGCCACATATCACAGATATCTAAATGTTTCGTTTTATATTGTCATTCCGTGTGCAGCCGTGATTTCTCTTATCAGGAACATAGAGGTTTTACCTCCTGGCAGGGCATCCCTGGTAACAGACTACAGTCTGGTTAGTGGAAGACAGAGCATGGTTTCCACGGTAGTTAAGCCTGTTGGTAACTACACCACGTGGTGTCGGGTTTTAGTCACATATAATAGTATAACAGCAGATCGGTGCTACCTGCTTTCTGTTAGCGTCGAATGTTAGGCGGCGCTTACCAAACCCGACACCCCACATTGTGCCAACGGCTTCGGGCGGAGGGGGGGGGGGCAATGTGGAGGGTGCAAACCTTATTCTAATGCGAGCAAATGCAACCTACAGACAAAAGTCATGGCAGAGCAGACCAGACCATAAGTCTTGGTCGATAACTGGTCAAGGATGAAAGCTCACACAGGTGAACAATTATAGTATTGCCTTACTGATCTGGCAGCTTCTGCAGCTTGTCTTGTTCCAGATGTATGGGTGTTGTTACCTTT
This sequence comes from Cepaea nemoralis, assembly GCA_014155875.1. Lineage (NCBI taxonomy): Eukaryota > Metazoa > Mollusca > Gastropoda > Stylommatophora > Helicidae > Cepaea > Cepaea nemoralis. Next base: position 14,007 of record JACEFZ010027656.1, read on the forward strand.
CTTTTGGAGTAAACGAGGCAAGCCGAGAGAGGGATCATGCTGCATGGACAACAGATGGTCGCTACAATTTAGCCCAGGTTTTGTAATAAGGAAAGGCACAATGTCTACCTTCATGAGTTGTGGTTATTGTCTTTTTTTTAAAAAGCATAATGTAACAAAACCTAGCGCCTGTCAAGACGGCAAGGTATCAGTTAGGCAAGTGACTACAAGATATCAACGCTGCCAGATTTCAGAGAGTAACAGCAATTTTTAACGATGGTCGTATGCAATCAGCACCCACTATGTGCATACACCGCATACAGAGCGCACCAGTATGCTTTTATACGAGTACGTTGCTTGCATATCGGATTCATACAAATTTACCAGTTGCCAATTCTACAAATCAAACTTGAGTGACACAATACTGTTAAGGACCCTGGTACACCCGTAAGGCACAGGATGTAGCAGTGGACACCATAATTTCTTGGCTGTTTGTGACAGTAATTTGCAATTGCTTTCTGAACAATCGGCACTCATACCATTGTACGAAAACAAGCGCTGTGTTTCGATCGCGGTATGCGGGATAACGAATTGCGTCCGTTTCCTTTAGTGAGTTTAGCCACAGAGCCGGCTTAAATGTTGCTAGACCCATATTTGTATAGACCAATCGACACTCGGTGGCTGATGCGGTCTGCAACACGTCGATCGCCTTAACTTCCCAAGACCTGGTAGCCATTTTACGCTGGTCGAACTGGAAGCCCAGATCAAATTTAAAAATTTGCCCCGATGCAGATTGCATCCCAAGCTTCTAGCCACGACTCTGTCGTGGCTCACCCAACCATTAGTGAAAAACTGAAATCCACGAGGTTTTAAGAAAACAAAAACAAAAATAAAATAACAACAACAACAAGAACTTGAGGTCGATAACAGCATGTCATGCAAGTACAACGATGTCCATATACAGAACTACAAGCTTGGGCAGGCGGCTCCGTTATCCGTTAACTGTCACTTACTTAGTGCAACGACTGCTTTCACGGCTATCTCATCGATTGATCCTGCCTGTGATTTATTATTACTGGCTAAGCGTACCCATCCCCTGGTGTCACAGCGTGAACAGTTGGAATATATCCAGCATTCACGGAAGCCAGTAGTACGGCCCTGCACTGCAGACCTGAGACAACGATGTACATGTTTGTACGCCGGATCCTATCAGAACTATCTGCTGTGGGATTGTCCGTTTACACCCAAGGGTAGTACATTTGTCACAGGAGGACAGACAATATGTATAGAGGGGGATTGTTGATTTCATGGGTCGTAGCTCTTACAGGTTTTGTATGTTTTCCTATGTTTAGTGCATGATTTATCTACACTTCTCTCTCTCTCTCTCTCTCTCTCGTTTCTCCTTCTCTCTCTAGCTCTCCCTCCCTCTCATGTTTTTGTAAACTATTACAAGTTAGTTATTTCAAAGTGTTTTTCTTAAACTATTTGATTACTATATATAGTTATAAATAGAATATGTAAACATCAAACAAGGCTACAGGGAAACAGAAAATTATAAATCAACAAGCCACGTGTACTAGCTTTTCCCCGAGAGCGCTTGAAAGTATCAGTCTCAGATACTGGCGTACGGTACTGCATGAGTTAACTGGCACCTATAGCATGTCATGTCCAGAAATACAGCATTGAATCAGTAAAGTGAGTGACACCTTGCAGTCTTGACACACCAAAGTATGTGGATTGGAATTTTGCCAAAATTCCATCTTACTATGCATGGGCAGAGCTTCAGAGAACATGGGTGCCCAAACGACATGTTCCCTCTCTCGGCCTTAGTTAGTTAGTTAGTCGACAGATCATCCTCGTTGCACATCGGACCATTCAGTCCATAAGTGCTCGGATCCCCTCCTCAGCAAATCCCGCAGCGTGTAGCGGCTAACGACGCCAGTTCTGTGTTGGTTTATCAATCTTCTTTGGCTTCCTGCGTAGTGTTCTTGTTTGGCCACCCCTCTTTTAATTTGCTCGCCAGGTTCTAAGTCCTCAAGTGAACACACCTGTTGAAGAATGTCTTCGGCTTGACCCATCCACGACCTTCCTCTTTTTAACCTGCTGCCCTTCACCTTCCTAATTTCACTATGCAGTGGATGTTGTATGTTTGCGTTAACTCTGAGGTAGGCGCGTGCCCTGCAAACTTGTATTCTCTCTTCAATGGTTGGAAAATCAAGAAGGTAGCGCATCGCCCTGCATGCTGTATGTCTTGTACATCCAAGAATAATGCGCATAGCTTCATTCTGTATCCTTTCCATCCTTTCTATCTGCTTATGGCTGACAGTCAGGATTGCCATTGCATACTCCAAAACAGACATGACCAGCCCCTCATACAGAAGACATAGATGGCGCTGCTCACAGTTTGCTGCCGCCATCACCCGCATCGCTGCCAAACCCCGCTTGGCCTTTGTTATCACCTGGTCTATGTGCACATTATAAGCAAGGCTTCGATCAAACCGTATCCCCAGGTAATTCATTGCCTGCGTTCTTTCCACCGTCTCTGAACACAGCATTACAGTTGGTGTTGGATTGTTGACAATATGATTATTCAACGAGAACCAAGTCACTGTTGCCTTTGTTGGGTTGACCATTGCCCCAGCTTCATCACACCAAGTACTTATGCGATTGAGTTCGGTTTGTAGTTCCACAGCAACCTCCTCTCTATCCTTACCCTGACGATACACTAAAACATCATCGGCATATGACAATGTCCTGCCAGGTCCAGTGATCTGCTCACTGGTGATTCTCACTGTGTAGGCGTTGAACAGTACCGGAGATAATGGTGATCCCTGTGGTAGGCCAGGATATATTGTTGTTGGTTCCGAAGTCCACCTGCCACATCTAAAAACTACTTTCCGTTGGAAGAGAGCTGCAGCGATCCAACTAAGGAGGAATGGACTTACGTTTAGTTCAAGAAGCTGAAACATTAAAAAATCCAGTGGTACTCTGTTGTATGCGTCCTCAAGATCAATCGCTGCAGCAACGGTTTCAGTGCCTGAGTGGAAACCTTCATAGACATCGTGGGCAAAGACTGCTGCATTGGTCCAGGTTTCTCTTTTTGGACGGTACCCACCCAGGGTATGTGGGAAAACACCTTGCCTCTCTAGTTGGCTTGATATTTTCCTGGCAATTACCTTCTCCAGCAGCTTGCCTATTGTATTCTGCATGGTTATAATTCGATATCCCTGAATTTTCTTGTGGTCTTTGTCAGGCTTCGGCAAGGGAATCAGATAGCTGTGTAACCATTCCTCCTTGATGCTAGCACTCCCTATACTGTTGTTGTACATGTCTGCTAAGTTTCTCTAGCTCATTGTCGGTACAACCTATTTATGTCGTCGTATCTTATGCCATCAGGACCTGGAGCACTGTTTTTTGATCGTCGAAGCACAGCCTTGATTTCTTGCCCTGTCACTGTGTCGTCATCCGAAGTGTTCTGGGCCTTGCATCTGTCTGAGGTGACCTCCTTGGCCAGATTCCGGCCTCCCATGTCTGTCTGGTTGCTCTGCTCAAGGTAGCGTTCAAAGAGGGCTTTGCCCTTGTCCTCGTCAGTCCTCTGCCAGATGAGGTCAGCACCTTGGAAGTCAGAAATGCTCTTATTCTTGACTACACCACTCATGCTTTTATGTAGTCGCCAGAACAATTTCAGTGACTTGTCTGTGCTTACTCTTTGACACACCTCTGCCCATTTTTCGCTTTTAACCACCGTGACCAGTTTTTTTGAAATAGCTTACTTTTGTGTGCATCTCTCTTTCTAAGTGCAAGCAGGGACTAGGATGACCAGCTCTGTTCTTCTTGGCATTTTGCCATCTCCTTACAGCACTACGCTTATCCACCCAAGCCTTCTCCACCTCGAAACTCCACCACGGTGGCTGCTCCCAGCTTTTTTTCCTTTTCTTCCTGCCCTGAAACGTTCTGCGCTTGTCACGTCTTATTTTACTCACCACATCTTGCCCTGTACTGTCATACTGGAACGTCTTTACCTTTAGCTTGTGCTGCCTGGTTCTGCCTTTCTCCACCAATATGCTGCATGGGTGGTGGTCGCTGCCATGGTGTCCTAGGACACCCCATCTACACACTGTAGTGAGTGAAGGTGAAACTAGCGCCAGATCAATAGCACTGTCCTCATCGCCTGGACGGCTTGCTGTCCTGGTGACACAGCCACTGTTGATACAAACCAGGTCGATGGTTTCCAGTGCAGTCTCGAGCTCCTCCCCTTGTGTATTGGAGGAAGTGTTTCCCCATGATCTGCCTTTAGCGTTGAAGTCACCACAGAAAATAACATTTCTCTCGTGGCCTAATATGCCACTTAAGCACTGCCACTTCTGGGCGTCCACACTCGCATTGCGGGCATAAACATTAACCAACACGAATGGTATACTGGAATGAACTCTCAACGCCTGTATTTGTATATCGTCACTGTTCCAACTGGACATGTCTAGCTCTGACTGCCACCATGCTGTCGCGAACGAGAATCGCCGTTCCCAGATGTCGTCTGTTATAGAAACATTTGAAGCCGGCAATTCGGAGTAGCTGATCGCCCAGTCTCGTCTCCTGGAGTGCTACAATGTCGTTCCTGTAAACTAGGGTTTCTAAAATAGAGCCCCGTTGTTTTACACTGGCACAGTTCCAATATAGAATACGGATGTTCCTGAGTCCTAGACGGTGACACTTGAGTCTAAAACGTCTCAAGCCACCGCGCTTACCTGGCTTCTTTTTCCCTGCGCGGCTACCACGCCGCTTCGGTATGTTGACTGCTGATCGTTCGGAAAACACACGTTGTTCCGCCATGTTGAAAAAACGTAAACACAGACTTTTGATTGAGAACCATACACGCTGCTGAAAATTCACTCAAGGATGGCTTCGCTCGATGCACGAACTCCGTAGCACCCGCGCAGATCTTGAGTAGAAACTCCTGGTTTTACATCCTGGCACACCAATTACACGCAAGAAATGAATAAATCCATCCCTTACGCGAAAAAGTTAACGAACACAAAACAACACGACCGTCCGTCGCCATCTTGAAACCGGAAGCTCCTCTCGGCCTTGCCTTGTTTGATCCAGACAATGGATAACCAGTACGTCTGGAACAAGGTAGGCTGCAGACGCTGGCATGAATCAGTAAAGTAACCGCTTGTAAAACAATAGTCCTATGGCAGATACTACCGTTGGAGTGGTGTAAAGTGTTAGGTCTTCACGCTTTCTAGGCTATTACATAGGAGGAGGGTGCCCAGTTACCTTCATCACCGACAAGGCAATTCCCAAATGATTACAAACATTGGGTGGTACTCATTTGTATCAGGCTGGATTGACCCCAGAGCAGTACTGTTAGCAAAAGTGATATTGCCTCTACTGAGAATTGAATCTGGACCAATGTCTCCCTAGACAAGCGTTTCAACCTCTATGCCGCTGCGGCTAATCGTACATGAAGTAAATCAATACCTGGAAATATACCGGGAAACCTTTATCTTTCAGCACCAAACGGCACACTCGAGAACACATACAACAATTTTATGACGAAGTAGATATGACCATCTCTCGAAGCAAATCACAAGAAATAAAAATAACTCTTGAAGATTTCAACGCAAACGTTATAAAAGACATAAGGAAGTTGTAGTTAGTGATTATGGCTCATGAACAAGAAACAGATGTGGATCAAAGAAATAGAATAGTCAAAAAGAAATGTATAGATGACTGGAAACATGTGATTTAAAGATCATAATAGACGATTTTACTCATATAAACGCCCAGAAAAGAAAACATTCAGTCAAAGTAACTCATCATCATGATGTGCTATGCCGACAGAGGTGGGGGGGGGGGGGGGACGGCCATTTTTCGCCATCTCACTCGATCACCAAGGTCGTGGACCAGCTCAGTGTTCCTGTCTTGACCATGCCACGTGGCCAAGCCATCCAGGTAGTTACTTCACTGCCTTTCCCTTAATCTCCTCCCCTCGATCTTCCCAGTTGTCACTAAGTTCTTCAATTTATTTCTTTTCATAACGGGACCAAAAATTGTTGACTAGTCTACGTCTAATTTCTCTAATCAGTTTACGGTTTTCATTTGTTTCTTGTAGGACTTGGTCATTGCTTTTTCTGTCTGTCCATTGTAATCTTTGCATTTTCCTCAGAAACTAAATTTTTACAGCCATCAGATGTTTTTCAGCCTGTTTGCTCACTGTCCACGCTTCACATCCATACAAAAGCATAGGCTTTATGTAATACTTCAACACTCATTTTCTCATTGCAAATTACATCCTTTTATTGGTCAGTATGTTTTCCATCTTGCAAAAGGCTACAGTCGCCATGGCGATTCTGGTTCTAATCTCTTCAAGGCATCTCCCATCAGATGTTATGACTGTTCAAAGATAATTGTACCGATTCACTTGTTTAAGAATATTTATTTTCTTCTTAACTCTTTGCATGATGATTCTTAGAAAAAGCTTCGTGGTGTGACTAATTATACTAAATGTTGGATGTTGATCACATTACAAGACTCCTGATTTCTTCAGGGGTGCAATAGATATAGAATTATATAATTCAGAAGGTATATTTCCAGTACAGTATCATATATTGTTATCAGCAGTCTCGTGACTTGGTCTATTCCATATTCTTCTAAGGCGTTTATCATTTGTGTTGTGATATTGTCTGGACCAGAGGTCTTGCCAGTTTTCATATGGTTAAGCGCATTCTGAACTTTCATCTTTAAAACCGATGGGTCTTCATTACGATTTAGAAAATCATTCTGTTCTTTTCTTGTATCATCATGAAGGACTTTCACATAATCTGACCACGCATGTAAAATCTTATCCTTTTCCGTTATGATTTTGCCAACTTTGGGTTTTAGGCAACCCGTTGATGTGTGTGTTCTTTTATTAGTGATGTCATTAATTCTTTTGTGCATTAATTTGGTATTCCAGGTGTTGTGTTCGTTTTCAATGTCTCTGACATTTTCCCCAAGCCATGCATCTTTTGCCTCTTTGCAAAGTTTCATAATTTTCCTGTGAACCTCTTCATATTTGTCATGGTTATTTTTGTTATTTCTGCTTATTTTCACGAGTTGTGTCTATCGTCATCCATTTCTTACATCTCGTCATCTTCATTTTTGGGATAGTTGTTTCTGCAGCTTGGTTGACTGATTTCTTTAATATTTCCCCATTGGTCGCTGACATCTTGAAATAATATTTCCGTATCGGACAATACATCAAATCTGTTCTTTATATCTACGTTGACTTTATCTTTTATTTCTCTCTCTCTCTCTCTCTCTCTCTCTCTCTCTCTCTCTCTCTCTCTCTCTCTCTCTCTCTCTCTCTCTCTCTCTCTCTCTCTCTCTCTCTCTCTCTTTTCAGTGCCCGTAGATCAGATTTTGTGTGTGCGCGTTTTTATTTTGTTTTGGGGTGTATATTATTTGACCTACTTTAATTGTATATGTATATTGCGCATGACTAATCTATGGCCGCTGTTGCAGTTGCAGGGCACGCGCCTACCTCAGAGTTAACGCAAACACACAACATCTACTGCATAGTGATATTATGAAAGTGAAGGGCAGCAGGTTAAAAAGAGGACGGTCGTGGATGGGTCAAGCCGAAGACATTCTTCAACAGGTGTGTTCACTTGAGGACTTAGAACCTGGCGAGGAGTGGGTGCAAGTGCCAACAGATTCCTGCACATCCTTTTCAGTTTGCATCCAACTAGATAGAAAATGCAGACAAGAAAATCCGGCTGCTGTGGAGGCTGAAGTACAAGCGTTGATTTTCGAGAATTCGCTAGACGGTGATGCGGTCATCTACACAGATGGGTCGGTCGTCCGACATGTGAGAAGCTCATGAGTCTTTACAGCTCGGGCCGGAGGGAGAATTGTGAAGGAGGACTCTGGTGCTTTCACTGAAACCACAAGTAACCTGACTATGGAAGTCATGGCAGTAAGTAAAGCAATAACATGGCTCGAGACACAGACATTCACTAGGGCATGTTTCTTTAGCGACTCAATGAACATGATCAAGAGGATAGAGGAGGGGTCGATCCGAAGAGAATGGTTGCTGCCTCTGGAGCGGTCTCGGCTGACAAAGATTAGTTTCACCTTCGTGCCAGGGCATGCGGGAGTCCAAGGAAATGAGCGGGCTGACAAGCTCGCACGTGAGGCTACTGTGGAGGGCGGACGCGCCATGGACCAGGCTGACATTCTGAATGCTCTACGAGAAGTAAGACTCTTGCGTGAACCAAGTGATGACTGTGAATCTACAACCATGGCCAGACTGCGAGAACAGCAAATTAAAAGAGGGGTGGCCAAACAAGAACACTACGCAGGAAGCCAAAGAAGATTGATAAACCAACTGGCGTCGTTTGCCACTACACGCTGAGGGATTTGCTGAGGAGGGGATCCGAGCACTTATGGACTGAATGGTTCGATGTGCAATGAGGATGATCTGTCGACTAACTAACTAACTAACTATGGTCGCGTTAGCAGTCTGCGCTTGGTATAGCTTTTGCAGTTTTTAAGGCATTTAAAAATCTGTTGATGAGAATGTAATCAGTCTGATTTCTGGTCTTATATTCAGGACTCCTCCATGTCCATAAATCTCCTTGGGCGATGTTGATACCAAGTGTTTCCAATAATCATCTCACGATATTTTGCCCACTGTATTCAAATTACCTTGAGCAATTTAATGCCAACACGTTTGTGCAATCAACATTATAAACAATGTCACCACACCTCCAATCACAATTATAGTGAGAAGTACAAGAAATTAAATAATAATGGAAATTGGTGAAGAACAGTATATGTTCGTGAAATTTAATACGCACAATACGAACAACAACAGAGAGATAAATAAAGATACAGAAAGACATATATTTGTGCTCTATAGATTATACAAGGGACTGGATAGAGTGTTGAGTTGAGTTGAGTTGAGTGTAAAAATATGAAATAATAAAAATATGAGGATTACAACTGATCAGGAAACATCTCAGATGTATAATGAATATTCATCCAGGAACAAGAAACAGCAGGTTAATGGGAAATAAAGAGGGAGATTATGAACAGATAAAGCTAGGAATGAGACATCGACGTGTTTTGTCACCGCATTGCTTAAGCACGTTAATAACTTGAAGCACCTAGAAACAGTCATAACATCAGCAACAATTCAATGGAAGAGCTTACTAAAGGTAGAGTATTAAATGCAAATATTAGAAAACGACAATCAGCGTTCTTTGGTAATATAAGAAAAGATCAGTGGTAGAAGAGGCAAAGACAGTGATACAAATGCTGAATAAGCTGGGACTGTGACATGGAGGATTATCATCACTGAACGTGATCCAGAAAACCAAGGTGAACATATGTGGAGTTGCACGAACTAATACGTTAGATGGCAAGGCACATGATGTTGATGAAACGGCACACTACTAAGAGTAACACTATCAATATTGCGTCCATTGCATGCACTTCCTTAATAGATCTTTCTCTGCCTTTCTCATCCTCTCGTGTCCGCAAATTTCCACTATCAGCAAACATGATCTAGTTCACAGCTGCTGTAGATATTTCCTGTAAGTTTCATGTGTTTCATGAACTTGTTCATGGTTGTTAGTTGCATTCTCTTTACATGGCGTTGCAAACAACACCAACATTTACTGGTTGTTTTTAATTTACTAGGCAATTTTATTATCAGCAGTTTGCCATTGTTTGCATAACTGCCGAGGCTCATATCAAAATCGCCTCTGCCTGATTTTGAAACCTCAGCACGGCATGTGAAACTGTGTTCACTTACCACTAAGCCACAGACACCGACTTTAATGATTCATACGATTCTGCTGGTCTCATAATGATTGAAACTGCTTGTCTCACAATGATCACCTTCACTTTCCTACGTACACATCAGACACCAATTTTACGGAAGAAGGATCGACCGTAGCTAGCGAAGATCAACGATTTTGCTGAGAAGTGTTGCACAAACATGGTGATTATCGTTGAATAAAAATGTGGACAACATCAGTCTTTTGCAGCCTTGAGATAACTATCTGAGTTTCAAAACAATGTTTTCCTTTAGTGGATTTAAAGACAGCGGCAACTAATAATATATTGGTTGATTTCTTGCCTGACATATTTCACCGCATCTTGTCAGTTATATATTATATGAAGTGAATAAACTAATACTACTTTAGCCGAAATACTACATACATATGCCTTGATATTGTTCGAATGTGAAGTATGTTATCCCCAAGGTAAGTCTTTTCAATCTTAGAATAACGTGGAGACAACGCTTTCAACAGTGAGCGGCATATCTGGGGACGGATTCAATGTGTTGCCAGCCAGTGTGTTACTGAAACGATCGGCATATCTGGGGACGGATTCAATGTGTTGCCAGCCAGTGTGTTACTGAAACGATCGGCATCTACACCTCAGGCCATTTTCTGAGCAGCCCGGGCAGCTATGGGATTTTGCTGTAGTGATGATTCCTGAAAGCCAAGATCCAAGAACTAAGACTAAACAAAAATAATAACCTCCCCCCCCCCCCCTACCACCCACCCACACACACACACACTCACACACACACGCACACACACACACACCACCTAAGAGAATACTAGAGGACAAGACGGGATAAGAGGAAGAGATAGACCATAGACACCATTTATAAATCAGGCGTGCACAGATCTATCAGTGGAGACATACACAGATCTATCAGTGGAGACATGCACAGATCTATCAGTCGAGACATGCACAGATCTATCAGTGCAGACATGCACAGATCTATCAGTGGAGACATGCACAGATCTATCAGCGGAGACTTACACAGATCTATCAGTGGAGACTTGCACAGATCTATCAGTGCAGACATGCACAGATCTATCAGTGGAGACATACACAGATCTATCAGTGCAGACATGCACAGATCTATCAGTCGAGACATGCACAGATCTATCAGTGGAGACTTGCACAGATCTATCAGTGGAGACATACACAGATCTATCAGTGGAGACATGCACAGATCTATCAGTCGAGACATGCACAGATCTATCAGTGCAGACATGCACAGATCTATCAGTCGAGACATGCACAGATCTATCAGTGGAGACTTGCACAGATCTATCAGTCGAGACATACACAGATCTATCAGTGCAGACATGCACAGATCTATCAGTGGAGACATACACAGATCTATCAGTGCAGACATGCACAGATCTATCAGTGGAAACATGCACAGATCTATCAGTGGAGACTTGCACAGATCTATCAGTGGAGACATACACAGATCTATCAGTGGAGACATGCACATATCTATCAGTCGAGACATGCACAGATCTATCAGTGGAGACATGCACAGATCTATCAGTCGAGATATGCACAGATCTATCAGTGGAGACATGCACAGATCTATCAGTGGAGACATACACAGATCTATCAGTGGAGACATGCACATATCTATCAGTCGAGACATGCACAGATCTATCAGTCGAGACATGCACAGATCTATCAGTGGAGACTTGCACAGATCTATCAGTGGAGACATACACAGATCTATCAGGTAGACATGTACAGATCTATCAGTGGAGATACGCACAGATCTATCGGCGCAGACATACACAGATTTATGAGTCCAGACATATTTGAAATTAAAGAGAACAGTACCAGACATTCATCTATGGAATATTTTGATAAAGAAGCTTTCCAACCAAAGGCTAAATACCTGGTGGTGGACAACTGTTGTTGTCGTTTTTATTTTTGTGATATGTTGAAAAATTTCGCGTATGGTGAATGCAAAGGTGTAAAATGGCAGATCCTGAAGCTCAGCTGTGAGTGTTAACCCTTCATACATTCTAGGTTACTCCCTAATAAGATGGAACAGCTGGCTCCTATCCTCAAGACAACTTCACAGACAGTACTGAAAGTGATCCAGTATCCTGTGTCTGAAGCCTGTTGACCACAGAGCCGAACTCATAGGACATTGAAATATTCTTAGTGCATATGATGTAATACGGACCACTGACGTGAAAAGCAAGCGTACTAGGCGCAACACCATCGAGTCACTTATTGATTGCTTTAGAATCTAATTCTTGAAGACAGAAGAATTACATTTCATAAGAAAACACCAATGCCTGTCCCCGGAGTCCTTATGACGTTCTGTTATAAGGATGGTTAGTAATATTTGCTCGTTTTTGTTTCCTGACAGGTAAAGTTTGGGCATTTTTCTGAGTGTAAAGCATGCATAAACAGCACAAGTTTTCCATAGACGAATTTATGACAGGGAATATTATTAACAGCAACAATGAAAAGTGTAAACATTTCTAGTGATAACAATAGTGACATGTGTAGATTACTGATTTTAAAAAAAACATCACAAGAGAAATTTTCAGTTCATTGATTTCCTGAGTATTTCTCTCCCTGATATATCCTTTTTTATCCAATAGTGTACATGGTAGTGTTATTGTCAGAATGTTACGCACGAGCAAGGTCGGACGGTTAGATGACAACACTCGTCTTTCGCTACGGGCGGGGAAGATGGCAATATATACCTATGTGCACTCATGCCTGATAAAATGTGATGGTCCAAATACATCACATAGTCACAGCAGGTTCCTGATGCGAAACTGTTTATGTATTTATCCAAAATAGTCTCTCTCTCTCTCTCTCTCTCTCTCTCTCTCCTCTCTCTCTCTTTCTCTCTCTCTCTCTCTCTCTGTCTCGCTGTTTGTCTGTCTCTGTGTATGCATCTCTCTCTCTCTCTCTCTCTCTCTCTCTCTCTCTCTCTCTCTCTCTCTCTCTCTCTCTAAATCCGTCCGTCCGTCCATCCAGCTATCCATCTATTATAGAAAGACTGGGTTAATTCACGCACGCATGCACGCGCGCACGCGCGCGCACACACACACACACACACACACGTTTCTAAAGATAAGAAGGTGCACAAACACTGAACTTACCAACACAGTATATAGCACACATAGAAGGAACGACTCTGGTGACTACTGTAATCACGGCATCTCTTCACAATTTCTTCCACCGGGCAGGGGGTTGGAGTCTGGTCGACCAATGATTCCTCAAACCCACGAAGGAAACGTTAGCCACTAAGGCCTAACCACAGGCAGTTAGCGTGTGTTTTGCTAAATGATGACCGGGTTACATCATGAACGTCTCTCCATACATGTGCAGTTCCAGTCTCACACGCCCAGCTGGTTTCTGAGCTTGGAGAGGGGAAGGAGAGCTCTTCAATTCAGTAACTGTGGGGATACTTTTCAATGGGGACTCGGGAGGAAGGTCTCCTCACCAACTTTAATCCCAGAAATGTAAGCCCTTTCTGGGGATTATACTACCTGAATACATGCGATGCAATAGTTACAGCTCACACTCTACCAACTCCACGGTTTTCCAGGGGATTCACAATCAACCGACCAATCAACCATCCTCTCATAAATTATAAATTGACTTTTCATTATTTTGCTTTTTAAGATTGTGGATAGTGATCCCACTTATTGTTATAGAGGCCTGGGATCAATATCCAATTATCGAAGCATTTTCTTTATGTCTGATGCCATGCACATGCAGCTCTGTGATCGACCTGGCCTTGTAAAATGAGATTCTTTTGTGAAGAAAATGGCAACAAGGAAGTGATCTGGTCAGGCTACCACGCTACTGCATTACTTAAAATATTATAGATTATATCAGTTCGCGTGTCACAGTAGTCAATGCCATTTGATTATTTTGCTCGGTACGTACATGAATTGAGTTGAGTTGAGTTGAGCTAAGAACCGACATCACTGTACCCAGGACATTCCCACTAGTGCCTCGTCCCCTCGTTCAACAGCTAGCGAAGAGTCATACTGCTTATCGTTCCAACTGCCGTCTGATAGACAGTTCTCCTAGGCTTCCCTCTCAGTGCTGAGATTCCTCCAGGACTCCTGCCGATTTCCGCGGTTTCATTCTTTCCACATACGGGTTCTCAGTTTGTTACCCCACACGGTCCCACAGGTCGGTACGTAAATATGCCTTTGCATTTGTATTTATGACATTTTAACTGGTTGTTCACTATTAGCTCAGGGGTTAGTGAATGCACTTTTATTATTCCCCGACAGTGGTCAGTATGGCCGAATGGATACGAACGCTCGCTATTAAACTTCCGGTGTGCTGATGTTGAGGTAGCGGATTCAACCCCTACATAGATGAATTTGGGACTAAAATGTTGACTTCACGTCTTTGGCTATGGGACGTAAAATACAAGTACATCAGAAGTCGGAGTGGGTTCGCCCGATAGCGAAGGATACTGGTAACAAGGAAAGCTAATCCATAAGCAAAAATCAGTCCAGTGCAGTAGATACAGTAGTACATGTATGGGCTACTCTTGAAAAACAAAAAATAATTCTCTGACATAGAAGTCCGGGGCTGGAATTCAGCTACAAGTGTGGATTGTGATTGTATGAGCGTCCCCTGTTCTGACATAGAAGTCCGGGGATGGAATTCAGCTACAAGTGTGCATTTTGATTGTATGAGCGTCCCCTGTTCTGACATAGAAGTCCGGGGCTGGAATTCAGCTACAAGTGTGCATTTTGATTGTATGAGCGTCCCCTGTTCTGACATAGAAGTCCGGGGCTGGAATTCAGCTACAAGTGTGGCATTTTGATTGTATGAGCGTCCCCTGTTCTGACATAGAAGTCCGGGGCTGGAATTCAGCTACAAGTGTGGATTGTGATTGTATGAGCGTCCCCTGTTCTGACATAGAAGTCCGGGGCTGGAATTCAGCTACAAGTGTGGATTTTGATTGTATGAGCGTCCCCTGTTCTGACATAGAAGTCCGGGGCTGGAATTCAGCTACAAGTGTGCATTTTGATTGTATGAGCGTCCCCTGTTCTGACATAGAAGTCCGGGGCTGGAATTCAGCTACAAGTGTGCATTTTGATTGTATGAGCGTCCCCTGTTCTGACATAGAAGTCCGGGGCTGGAATTCAGCTACAAGTGTGCATTTTGATTGTATGAGCGTCCCCTGTTCTGACATAGAAGTCCGGGGCTGGAATTCAGCTACAAGTGTGGACTTTGATTGTATGAGCGTCCCCTGTTCTGACATAGAAGTCCGGGGCTGGAATTCAGCTACAAGTGTGGATTGTGATTGTATGAGCGTCCCCTGTTCTGACATAGAAGTCCGGGGCTGGAATTCAGCTACAAGTGTGACATTTGATTGTATGAGCGTCCCCTGTTCTGACATAGAAGTCCGGGGCTGGAATTCAGCTACAAGTGTGGACTTGTGATTGTATGAGCGTCCCTGTTCGACATAGAAGTCCGGGGCTGAATTCAGCTACAAGTGTGGATTGTGATTGTATGAGCGTCCCCTGTTCTGACATAGAAGTCCGGGGCTGGAATTCAGCTACAAGTGTGGATTGATTGTATGAGCGTCCCTGTTCTGACATAGAAGTCCGGGGCTGGAATTCAGCTACAAGTGGACTTGTGATTGTATGAGCGTCCCTGTTCTGACATAGAAGTCCGGGCTGGAATTCAGCTACAAGTGGGCTTTGATTGTATGAGCGTCCCTGTTCGACATAGAAGTCCGGGCTGAATTCAGCTACAAGTGTGATTTGATTGTATGAGCGTCCCTGTTCTGACATAGAAGTCCGGGGCTGGAATTCAGCTACAAGTGTGGATTTGATTGTATGAGCGTCCCCTGTTCTGACATAGAAGTCCGGCTGGAATTCAGCTACAAGTGTGACTTTGATTGTATGAGCGTCCCTGTTCTGACTAGGAAGTCCGGGGCTGGAATTCAGCTACAAGTGTGGAACTTTGATTGTATGAGCGTCCCCTGTTCTGACATAGAAGTCCGGGCTGGAATTCAGCTACAAGTGTGGATTGTGATTGTATGAGCGTCCCCTGTTCTGACATAGAAGTCCGGGGCTGGAATTCAGCTACAAGTGTGGATTTGATTGTATGAGCGTCCCCTGTTCTGACATAGAAGTCCGGGGCTGGAATTCAGCTACAAGTGTGGACTTTGATTGTATGAGCGTCCCCTGTTCTGACATAGAAGTCCGGGGCTGGAATTCAGCTACAAGATGTGCATTTGATTGTATGAGCGTCCCCTGTTCTGACATAGAAGTCCGGGGCTGGAATTCCGCTACAAGTGTGCATTTTGATTGTATGAGCGTCCCCTGTTCTGACATAGAAGTCCGGGGCTGGAATTCAGCTACAAGTGTGGCATTTTGATTGTATGAGCGTCCCCTGTTCTGACATAGAAGTCCGGGGCTGGAATTCAGCTACAAGTGTGCATTTTGATTGTATGAGCGTCCCCTGTTCTGACATAGAAGTCCGGGGCTGGAATTCAGCTACAAGTGTGCATTTTGATTGTATGAGCGTCCCCTGTTCTGACATAGAAGTCCGGGGCTGGAATTCAGCTACAAGTGTGCATTTTGATTGTATGAGCGTCCCCTGTTCTGACATAGAAGTCCGGGGCTGGAATTCAGCTACAAGTGTGCATTTTGATTGTATGAGCGTCCCCTGTTCTGACATAGAAGTCCGGTGATGGAATTCAGCTACAAGTGTGCATTTTGATTGTATGAGCGTCCCCTGTTCTGACATAGAAGTCCGGGGCTGGAATTCAGCTACAAGTGTGCATTTTGATTGTATGAGCGTCCCCTGTTCTGACATAGAAGTCCGGGGCTGGAATTCAGCTACAAGTGTGCATTTTGATTGTATGAGCGTCCCCTGTTCTGACATAGAAGTCCGGGGCTGGAATTCAGCTACAAGTGTGCATTTTGATTGTATGAGCGTCCCCTGTTCAAAAAGCAATGGCAAACTAGTGACTGTAAAATGTGCAAAACAATTAAATTAAGGTATTTATACAGCTAACCTTTCGAGGGGATGACGTAATGCAACGTCTACAGGACCGGCTCGTTACAGCAGTTGGCAGAACATTCTGTGCTGCAACACCAGTTATTAGGTACAGAACCACACCTATTCCAACCCCAGCAATAAAAGAATCTACCCCTCTGTACGCCATATCTAATTGTATTTACCAATTCACATGCAGGTGCGAGTCTACCTACATTGGCCGAACAGAGAGGCAGTTACCCACCAGGATTTTTGAACACATACCAAATTGGGTTGACAATAAACTACACACAAGCGATGGGATCATGGAAAGTGTGACACACCACAATTATAAACTTCCGGCGTCGTCCATTGCACGTCATGTCTTGGAAACAGGTCATGTCATTGATAGGGACAGCGCTTTTCGAGTGTTGTTTCATACACAAAATAATCGTTTGTTAAAGTTTGCAGAAGCGATAATGATCCACCTGCACAAGCCCATTTTGTGCAAACAGAAAGACACGATAGTCAATTTAAAATTACCATGGTAAACAACTGATATTACTGTGTGAACATGTGCATATTTCAGCTTGAACGATGATTCTAATTATTTTACTCTATATTGTGTGACATCTGCCGTAAGTACCTGACGAGATGCAGCGAAATGTGCCAGGCAATAAATCGTACTATATACGGTTTGTGTCTTCGTTATTCAAATTTACTACGGGACAACATTGTTTTGAAATGCAGGTACAGTAAAGGGCATTCTACTAAATGTTTTCCCTACTTAAATCGTTAACATTTGCTACAGTATGCAAAAGTTTTCCATATACTTACCAAGAGGACAGTGTGACTATAAATGTTTCAAAAACAAATATACCATTATTTATAAAACAGCTGTCTAAAAATGCTAAGAGATTCGAACAGTTAATCATTATGTCAAAAAACAGAGAAGATCAATATTTTTTTCTGAACTTGAAACAAAATAAACAAACAACAAACAACAAATAATAATAATGTCCAGACAAAAAAAAAAATAATTAAATGTTAACCACAAATAACAAGGCACAATGAAGTAACTGAAGAGGCCGCACACGTTGAATGTCGAACTTAAAATTAGCAACAATAGGGACTCTCCAAATGAAGTCAGACGGTAATGGTTGCAACAATGGAAAGGTTAAACAATCCTAAGATCCTATGACACAACACCGACAAATAAATTAAAGTAAACATTTTGTGATGATGCATGCATCATTTCTTGGCAACATGTGGATGTGAGTCATGAATCATTGCGCAATCTTTGAAGGAGAAAATCGGGGCTTGTGAATTTAAATTTTGCAACAGCAGCAACAAAAACAGTTATTAAAATACCGTTTATTAAGAAGAAGAAGAGCATTACTGACATTTAACAAGACTGAACATCAAATAACACTGCCTCATCAACAACATTGTGTCTCGGAAACTGAAATAATTGGGCAATACCAAACGTATCAGTGGTTTAGAACGAACGGTTGTGGCTAGCATGGTCACGGCAGGAATAGATCTTCACGGAGGTGGACACGGGAAATTAAAGACACATAGGACATGGAATTACACGAGACAGGGGAATTGGCAAAACATCGAGTGTCTTTCCGGCGGGCCGCAATGAGAGTGGCGCTAGACATGGGATATGTTACATAAATAATTGTCTAAACAAAGCCAGTTATTCATCAATTTGATATGCACGCAAGGACGCATACACGCACACATGCACGCGCGCGCGCGCACACACACTCATCTCTCTCTCTCTCTCTCTCTCTCTCTCTCTCTCTCTCTCTCTCTCAGACACACACTTACAGACACAAAAACTGCGTTTACTAACAACGAACAACAAGCTTTGACAAATGATAATGCCAGTTCGGTATCATATTCAATAATTCGTTAATGACCGCTTCCCTACGTTCAATGTAATGGAAAATATGACTCCGCTGACCATCTAAATAATAGAACAATAAACTGGGGCTGTATTTGTATTACTCCTGTGTTCTGTTTGAGCGCAGAAACATGCTTGTTTCCTGCTGTAAGACGATCGTGGGTATGCCATGCTAATGGACAATAAACTACATTCCCAACTATGCTGCAACAATATTGGGAATCACAAATATAAAAGGGCTGCGATCCGAAATCGTCAGAATCTGAAACCATCTAATGTTTCACTAAATAAATGTGACTGGTTGTTGGTATTAGCTGATTTGCTTTAAAACAAAACTAGCGCACAAAATGCAAATTAACTTTCTAAACAAAAAAAAAGTTATCTTTAACTGTCAGATTAAATTATACGCTATTTTTGTAATACATCTTATATATAAATTGCGATCTCCGTCCGTCTGTCTGTCTGTCTGTCTGTCTGTCTGTCTGTCTGTCTGTCTGTCTGTCTGTCTGTCTGTCTGTCTGTCTGTCTGTCTGTCTGTCTGTCTGTCTGTCTGTCTGTCTGTCTGTCTGTCTGTCTGTCTGTCTGTCTGTCTGTCTGTCTGTCTGTCTGTCTGTCTGTCTGTCTGTCTGTCTGTCTGTCTGTCTGTCTGTCTGTCTGTCTGTCTGTCTGTCTGTCTGTCTGTCTGTCTGTCTGTCTGTCTGTCTGTCTGTCTGTCTGTCTGTCTGTCTGTCTGTCTGTCTGTCTGTCTGTCTGTCTGTCTGTCTGTCTGTCTGTCTGTCTGTCTGTCTGTCTGTCTGTCTGTCTGTCTGTCTGTCTGTCTGTCTGTCTGTCTGTCTGTCTGTCTGTCTGTCTGTCTGTCTGTCTGTCTGTCTGTCTGTCTGTCTGTCTGTCTGTCTGTCTGTCTGTCTGTCTGTCTGTCTGTCTGTCTGTCTGTCTGTCTGTCTGTCTGTCTGTCTGTCTGTCTGTCTGTCTGTCTGTCTGTCTGTCTGTCTGTCTGTCTGTCTGTCTGTCTGTCTGTCTGTCTGTCTGTCTGTCTGTCTGTCTGTCTGTCTGTCTGTCTGTCTGTCTGTCTGTCTGTCTGTCTGTCTGTCTGTCTGTCTGTCTGTCTGTCTGTCTGTCTGTCTGTCTGTCTGTCTGTCTGTCTGTCTGTCTGTCTGTCTGTCTGTCTGTCTGTCTGTCTGTCTGTCTGTCTGTCTGTCTGTCTGTCTGTCTGTCTGTCTGTCTGTCTGTCTGTCTGTCTGTCTGTCTGTCTGTCTGTCTGTCTGTCTGTCTGTCTGTCTGTCTGTCTGTCTGTCTGTCTGTCTGTCTGTCTGTCTGTCTGTCTGTCTGTCTGTCTGTCTGTCTGTCTGTCTGTCTGTCTGTCTGTCTGTCTGTCTGTCTGTCTGTCTGTCTGTCTGTCTGTCTGTCTGTCTGTCTGTCTGTCTGTCTGTCTGTCTGTCTGTCTGTCTGTCTGTCTGTCTGTCTGTCTGTCTGTCTGTCTGTCTGTCTGTCTGTCTGTCTGTCTGTCTGTCTGTCTGTCTGTCTGTCTGTCTGTCTGTCTGTCTGTCTGTCTGTCTGTCTGTCTGTCTGTCTGTCTGTCTGTCTGTCTGTCTGTCTGTCTGTCTGTCTGTATGTATGTATGTATGTATGTATGTCCTTTATTTGTTCGCGAACGGCCCATCCGATTGAGATGAAATTTTCTACACGCCTTCCTTTCATTCCAGAGCTGCCAACTGTGATATTTTTTTAGTGTGAAATCGCCTGCTTACTCAGTATTATTTCATTTTTCATTTTTCATTATAATTTCATATATCTCAGGGGACCTAACTCTGTAAAAGTTATTTCAAGGGGCATAACTTTTCTGTATAACTTATAGTCATATTGTGGCATCGTTTTCAAAGATTTATAAACTCTTTGTCCATAGTTATGTACCGGCATATGAGTTATAATAAATAATGATACAATCTGTAAGGCATTTTCAAAGTTTTCATAAAAATAATGCACAATGCATAACATTGTAACTCATCTTTTTTTGCTTAAGAAGTTACTGTAGTCATGCAGGTGATCAGAAAGAGTTTTCATTAAAAATAATGGATGGTGTGTGGAAGGACATTCTTTTAAGTTACTTTTTCTAAAATAAATGTCATGAAAGGTTGGTAAATGCTGGCAAAGAGAAATATGTCCAAATCTCTAGAAAGTATTAGTCAAACGGATATAATTATCGTCAGCTCAATAGCTACATGTTTTAAAAATATGACGCTGACTTCGGAGACAGCACAGAAGAGCACACATTCATAACTTCAGCAGGGTTAGATATACTGAATAACAATAACAGCTTTGAATTGTCAAAAAAAAAAATATTAAGTTACTTTTTTTGTTGTATGAATTTAATGAGAACTTATATGACTACTTATATGAATTAAATGAGATGCTCCCCACCAGGGACTGGGCGAAGCCGGACAGGGTCAGGCAGACAGATAGACAGACAGACAGACAGATAGACAGTCGGGAACAGGAACTTATATGACTACTTATATAAATTAAATGAGATGCTTCACACCAGGAGCTGGGCGATGCCGGGCCGGGTCAGACAGACAGACAGACAGACAGACAGACAGACAGACAGACAGACAGACAGATAGTCGGTAACGGGAACGGGAACTTATATGACTACTTATATGAATTAAATGAGATGCTCCCCACCAGGGACTGGGCGAAGCCGGGCAGGGTCAGGCAGACAGATAGACAGACAGATAGACAGACAGATAGACAGTCGGGAACGGGAACTTATATGACTACTTATATGAATTAAATGAGATGCTCCACACCAGGAGCTGGGCAATGCCGGGCCGGGTCAGACAGACAGACAGACAGACAGACAGACAGACAGACAGACAGACAGACAGACAGACAGACAGACAGACAGACAGACAGACAGACAGACAGACAGACAGTCGGTAACGGGAACGAGAACTTATATGACTACTTATATGAATTAAATGAGATGCTCCCCACCAGGGTCTGGGCGAAGCCGGGCAGGGTCAGCTAGTTTGTAATAAATTAGAAATTTGAAGCGATGTTACTTAGTTGCATATCCTTTACAGGATGTCACAGTCAACCCCAGAATTGTTTGGCAGTTTGTGATTTCTTGGCAAGTTTGCTATTGATTTCTAAACAACCGGCAGTCATACCATTTTATAAAAACTAACGCAAGGCGGTCTGTTGTCAAATCAACGGCAGCTATGTTTCGACACCGGTATGAGGCGATCATGAATTACGGTCTATAACGCCTTCGCCACGGAGCATGTTGATGCGATGTATGTTGTAGAAAACAAAGATATTTTTGTGTTGTAAATTTTGTAATAATAACAGATTATGCAGAAACCACCTAGCCTAAAATGGATGCTTGGACATTTTCTTGGAAATAAAAACGGCCAGTATGATACTGACCACGCCGAGTTCCAAATGGTCTCTAACTAGCACACACACCCAAAAATGGTATCAACACTGTCCTTTACTTGCGCTGTTACTGATTGTGTGCATACTGTGTAAAAGTAAACGGTATGTCATAACTGTTCTCGCAGGCAGCATTTACTTACTTGAAGAGCCGAACGTATCCCGCGGGCTATAGGAATGTTTATTTCCAGTAAATAGCTTTCACAGGTAAGGTAACGGCTGTTTAATGGACCTTTTAATATCTACTAAAATGTTGACTTCTCTTCCTTGACTTGGGGAAGTAAATTACAGAAGTCGAAGTAAGTCAGAAAAAAATCCATATTAGTTGCTTCAAATTTGATTTGTTCTTATGTGCATCTCGATGCATTGTGGTTGCATATTTCGCATTAAAGGTTATATATATATATATATGCATGTCCATAGATTACTTCATTGTTTTTTTTTTTCTTTTCGTATACAGGAGATTACAGTCAACACTAGCATTTTTCAGCTGCCGTTGATGTCTTGGCAAGTTTTTACGTTCAGTAGTTTGCCATTGCTTTCTGAACGACCGGCTCACATACCCCGTAAGTAACCAACGTGACGCGATCCGCTGCCGAATCTCGCGCAGCTGTGTTTCATACGAGAGTATACGGGATTACAAACAGCGTCCTTAACAGCCTACTCCAGGGAGACCGACTTCATCGTTACCGTCATAAAAACACTTAAATAGCTATATTTATTCTTAAAAGTCATAAAAGCGTCCCCATGGCGTATAAACAGCATGACATCATTTCCATGGCGCATTTATTTTTAACGTTATATATGGATCCCCATAATGGATTTCATCTTTAATGTAACACATGCATCCCCACCCCCCGATGGTGTTTCCACCTTGTCGTGGTGGGGGTGCTTGAGTTTCTCAATGACCCTGAGAGCTATGCCGGCGGTAGCGTAGCTACCAGCAGGGCCTCCCAAGCCGGACAGGTCAAAGGGTAGAGAACAGACAAAGAGAAACACCCTGGTCCTCCAGGTTGGGGGTTGAAGCGTAGGGTTAACATCCCCACCTTTGTAAAAACCTTTGTGTTACGAAACAGATACATGAGCCTCGATTTCGGACTGACTTATCTGGACAACGACCTTGGAACGTTTACTACAACATCTACTAAAATCAAAGGCGCTATCTCGTAACACCAAAATCACAATATATAAAACACTGATCAGACCAGTTGTGCTGTATGGCTCTGAAACCTGGAGTACAACGAAAGGAGACGAAGCCTTGTTACAAACCTTTGAGAACAAAATTTTAAGACGCATCTTTGGATCCATTAGGGATACACAAAGTGGAGAGTGGAAAAGAGGAAGTAACAAAGACATTTATGATCTGGTTAAGTCCCCGCTAATCACTGGTATCATGAAGGCTAATAGACTACAATGGCTGGGGCATATAGAAAGAATGGAAGATAATAGGGAAACAAAACTCGCGAAACACTAAAATTAGTGCTTAAAAAATAAAAATTTTGTTGCGTATCCCTTACGGGACGTTGCAGTCAACACCAGCATTTTCAGCTGCCGTTGATGTAATAGGCAAGTGTTACGTTCAGTAGTTTGCCATTGCTTTCTGAACGACCGGCCCCTATACCTTTTTCGAAAAAACCAGCACAGCTGTGTTTCGAACTCGGCTCACAAACCGCGTTCGCAAGCCCTTATTGCCAGGAATGAATGTTCATTAATATTTTTAACATTGTATCTTGCTTGCTTGAAGGCTAATAGACTACAATGGCTGGAGCATATAGAAAGAATGGAAGATAATAGGGAAACAAAACTCGCTTACACTCAGGAAATAAATGACCGTAGACCCCGAGGTAGACCAAGAAGGCGGTGGAGAGATAATACATATACAGACCTACAAGCACTTGGAATCAACGACTGGCAAAAGAGGGTCCACCAGAGAGACGAATGGAGACGGATTGTATCTGCAGCAAAGAACCTCAATGGCTCGGAACGCTGAAGAAGAAGAAGATGCATCCCCATAACTTGTTTCATCTGAAATATCATATATCCATCCCATGGCCGAGGGGTTAGCAGCTTTCTCCGCTAACTCCGAATACTCTCGTCACGTGACGCGACGAGAATTAGCAGTGGTTCGAATCGCAAAAGTGACTTATGAGGGTATGGAGCCGGTCGCTCAGAAAGTCGTGGCGTGCCGATGAGCGTAATCTAGCCTAGGAATCAACACACAGCTGAAAGATGCTGGTGTTGACCGAAATATCCTGAAACAGGATGGAAACGCGGGGGGGGGGGGGGGGGGAAGCTTAGTTCATCTTCAACATCATATATACACGTCCATAGCGTATTTAACGTCATTTTTAACGTCATCTTTAACGTCATATATGGCTCTCCACGGCGCATTCATCTTTAGTGTCCCTATTTTTGTCTGTTAATAGCTGAAGATGAAGAGATCCGTCAGAACCATATAAATCACGTCAATTCCAAGTGTGAGATATATAACATGAAACTAAACATGTAATAGACAGAGACAATGGTTATAGACAAACAGATAGAAACACTGTCGATAAAAAAATAAATAAATCGGAAATACAATAAACCAGCGAATTTACATATCTAGGATCCATTTTCACAACAGACGTATGGATAGAGAAATCAACATTTGCAACGGCAAATCAAATACTGGGACAATTAGCGCCACTTCTGTCGCATAGAAAGATACCTACCATAGCAAATCTTAAAAAAACCTATTTTTACCGACATTATGTTACCAATATCAAACGTGGATGCTTACTGCAAGTAATGAGCGCACAATCATAACAACAGACATGAGATGATTTAGAAGGGCTGCTGAAGTATACATGAGAGATTGAATCAGGAATGAGAAAATTAGAAGACGATTAGGTCTAAAACCAGTCATCATCATCATCATCATCATGATGTGCTGTGCCGATAAGTGTGGGAGGTCATGTTTCGCCATCTAACACGATCATCAGAGTCGTGGATCAGCTCTGTGTTCTTGTCTCGACCATGCCATGTGGCCAAGGCATCCAGGCATTTACGTCTCTGCCATCCCCTAGTTATTTTCCCCTAAATCTTGCCATTTGTCACCAAATTCTCCAATTTACTTCTTCTCATAGATTTATCTGTCTGTCCATGGTATTCTTTGTATTTTCCTCAGAAATCACATGTCCACAACCATTAGATCTTTTTATTGGTCAGTATGTTTTCCATCTTGCAAAAGTTTACCTTCGCCCTGACGAGTATTGTTCTAATCTCTTCAAGGCATCTTCCATTTGATGTTATGACTGTTGCGATATAATTGTACAGATTTTGGGAGTCTCTGTGGCGAAGTGGTCAAGCCGTTTGACTCGTGCTCCGAAGGTTGTGGGTTCGATTCCGGGCCGCACCCTTCGGTTTACGAGTTAAATGTTTCGGAGACTCCTGTGGGTCGTCGCTAAAAGCTACGGAGTTCGTGCTTTGTGCGACGCTTTCCGCGCTGCGGAAAGAGACCGAGCCATATGGGATAAAACCCGGTGCGATGACGTCGACCCTGTCGACTTTTAAGCGACTTTTTTTAATTGTACAGATTAAGTTGTTTAAGAATATTCCCATTTACTTATATATCACATTGTGGTATTTCCTTCTTCCTAGTGACGATTTTAATATGTGTCTTCTTGTAATTTATTTCTAACCCCAATTGTTCACTGTGTGCAACAATCACATCTACTAAATGGTGCAGATCCTTCTCATTGTCTGCAGTCAATACTGCATCATCTGCATAGCTAATGTTATTGATTGATGATTCTTCTCATATCTTCTACTTTTCTGAAAAAGATCTGGAGACAATTCAGATTCACGCCGCACATCTCTCTGAATAGGCTGTTTTCGATCATTATCAATCTTTATGGTAGATTGTTGTTTCCAATATATAAGATATGTTTTTCACAAGTCCAAGGTCTTTCCCATCAATTTGTAGGTCTACAAGCATCTTTATCATGTTTACATATCTTCCTTTATCCAAAGCCTTTATGTAGTCAATAAAACAAAGTTGTAGGTTTTTATTTACTTCTATAGAACGTTCAATTGATGTTCTCAGCATGCATACGGTATTTGCTGTACCCTTGCCTTCTAAGAACCCAGATTGTTCTTCTCCTATTTCGGTTTGTAGTTTCTTCCTGCTGGTCTCCCTGGCCTAGGTGTTTGCGACTTTCTCCCCAATCCCGTTTATCCACGTGAGCAAACACATCTGCGCGAGAATCGGTAGCGGTTCTCGCCGCGCCGTTACTTACGGGATATGTGAGCCGGTCGCTCAGAAAGCAATTGCAAACTACTGAGCGTAATCTTGCCAAGAAACCAACAACAGCTGTAAAATGCCTTTGACAGCGTTGTCCTGTAATAGGATATGCAAACAAAAACGTTTCTTCCTAACTTTTTACATGATGATTCTTAGCAAGATCTTCACTTGATCCTCTCAGTGATTGATTATGGACTAGGACTGCTCACTGTCTCAAACTGTCACCTGGTGAAATTAGAGCGCATACAAAACGAAGCTATGCGGGTCATTCTGGGATGCACCAGAGACACCCCAATAGTGTGTATGCGTTACATCCTTGGTCTGCCGACTGTTGCAGGTAGACTCAAGGTGATGCAGGCGAAGGCATACCTCAGAGTAGTTGCAGACGCAGATCACCCACTGCATGAGGCGCTGGACGCAGTTAAGGGTCAGCGACTGATAAGAGGGAAATCATGGATGGCTCAGGCGGAGGATACGATCAGACAGGTGTGCATCTTGGAGAACATTGGGCGTAGAGAGGAGTGGGTCGGAGTGCCAGCGGAGCAGTCAGACTTGTGCAGAGTTATAATCGCATTAAGCCGGGAGTGCAGGGAGTGGCCAGCAGGGGCCACGGAAGTGGAAATCCAGCAACTAATTCAGGATAATGCTCGATTGGATGATGTGATTATCTACACAGATGGGTCGGTGTTGAGAGGTAGGAGAAGTGCCTGGAGGTTCTTAGCAAAAGCTAATGGTCGACGTTTGGTGCAGGAGAGCTTGGCATATGATACCAAAATATCTAGCTTAAGAATTGAGGTGGAGGCGGTCAGTGCAGCTTTCCGCTGGATGGAGAATACGACACACACACACACACACACACAAACACACACACACACACACACATCGTGATTGTAGCTGACTCAGAAAGCATGCTGAAGAAGGTGAGGACAGGCAAGCTTCGGGCAGAGTGGCTTGCTTCGCTTCGGAGGTCACGGGTGGCAAGCATCGCCTGGATCTTTTCTCCGGGGCATGCCGGTGTGCTGGGAATGAACAGGCGGACAAATTGGCTGGCTCTGCAAAACTTGGTGGAGTATTGATGCATGACAAAGCAGACGTGGTTGCAGCCTTGTGGGAGCACGTGTACACCTCGGAGGAGCGAATGAATCACCATGGTCTGGCAAGAATAAAACAGCGAGGAGGGACGAGGGGATCTGACCGACGCTCGACGCTCAGAGGAAAGGCGAGACGGACATATAATCAGATTTCTACTGGTACTATTTGTGTTGGAACTCTTCGCTGGCTGCTGAGGATTGGGACGGAACGTTTATGGGAATGCCCCGAATGCTGTGATGTCGGTTCCTAAATCAATCAATCAATCAATCAGCAAGATCTTCGTGATGTGGCTCCTTATACTAATTGTTAGATGCTAATCACATTCCAAGGCTCCTGATTTCTTCGGGATTTCAATAAATATAGAATTGCATAATTCAGGAGGTATATCTCCAGTATCATATACTGTGATCAGCAGTCTGGTGACCTAGTCTATTCCACGTTCTTCTAAGGCATTGATAATTTATGTTACGATGTTGTCTGGACCCGGGGTCGATCCAGCGTACATATTGTCAAGAGCATTCTGAACTTTCATCTTCAAAATTGATTGTCTTTCATTATTATTCCGTATAACATACTGTTCTTCTCGTGTATCATCTTAAAGGTCTTCCACATAACTGACCACACATGTAAAATCTGATCTTTTTCTATTATGATGTTGCCATCTTTGGGTTTTAGGTAACCCGATGATGTTTGTCCATTTGTTAGTGATGTCATTAATTCTTGTGTGCGTTATTTTGGTATTTCGGGTGTTGTTTTGGTTTTCGATTTCCCTGTAATTTTCCTGAAGCCATGCTTATTTAGCCTCTTTGCACAGTTTCCTAATTTTCTGTGTATCTCTTCATATGTTTCTTGGGTATTTTTGTTATTTCTTCTTATTTCCATGAGTTTTAAGATGTCTTCCGACATCAATTTCTAACGTCCGATCGTCTTCATATTTTGTGATAGTTGTTTCTGCAGCTTGGTTGACTGCTTTCTTTAATATTTCCCATCGGTCACTGACATCTTGAAATAATATTTCCATATCGGACAATGCATACAATCTGTTCTTTACCTCTACATTAAATTTATCTGTTATTTCATTACTCTTCAGTGCATGTAGATCAAATTTTGTGCTTCTTGGTGTATGTTTGAGCTTTTTAAATTGTATATGTTTATTGCTTATGATTAATCTGAGCTTAATATGGTTATTTGGAACTTTTAAGTCATTTGGAAATCGTCTATTGATCAGAATGTAATTAATCTGATTTCTGTTCTTATGGTAAGGGCTCCTCCATGTTCACAATCTCCTTTGGTGATGCTGATTCCAGGTGTTTCCAATAATAAAATAATGCTCTTTTGCCCACTGTACAAGTCTGCAATATTTTTGATGCTGTTCCCCTAGTCAATACTTGCCTACTATGCATTTGTTCTCTGTTTATTTCCAACTTTATCATTAAAGTCACCCATTATGATGTTTAATTCTGAATGATTGCATTTCCTAAAGGAATTTTCTAAATCATTATAAAATTCATCGATGCTGTCATCATTGCTGTCAGTTGTTGGTGCATAAACTTGTATGATATTGATATAGAAAGGTCTACCACTCAACTTTACTAGTAATATTCTGCCCGAAACCAGTCATGCACTACATTAAAGAACAGCATATTAAATGGTTTGGTCACTTCACAAGAACGCTCTGGCACCATCTGCCACAAAGAGCCACATTGAAGAAATATAATGGGTACAGAGCCATGGGTAGACCAAGTAAAAGATGGAGTGACTGTATCAAGAACAACCTTGGAGAAATAAATACCAATTTACAAAGAGCATTAGAACGAGCGCATAATAGATCTTTACATCTTCCCATAGCACTTTAATGAAGTAAATGGAGGAGGAGGAGGAGGAGAAGGAGGAGGCGGAGGAGGAGGAGGAGGAGGAGGAGGAGGAGGAGGAGGAGGAAGAAAATAGTTTCAATTTATTATAAAATCGTATCACAAACAAATAAAACGTTGGACGCACTCCATTAATGTTCATTTTAGACACACAATACAGAGTAAACAGAACACGGCCAGTGATCTTAGCCTCTGTGGACACATCCTTCTGCTGCATAATCCAAGTACACACAGCTGTTGACCTTTGCTGCCAATGTTATCATGGTTAACTCTTAACGAACGGACATTACAATTCGGGGCTACTTTTTTAAACAAGGATCAATATAAGCGGGCCAGAGTTTCTGGTCAGTAACATAGTTTGTTTACAAGGTTCGGTGTGGGAGGCTAGAATTTCTGGTCAGTAACATATATCGTTTACAATGTTCGGTGCAGGAGGCCAGAATTTCTGGTCAGTAACATATATAGTTTACAAGGTTCGGTACAGGAGGCCAGAGTTTCTGGTCAGCAACATATATTGTTTACAAGATTCGGTACAGGAGGCCAGAGTTTCTGGTCAGTAACATATATTGTTTACAAGGTTCGGTACAGGAGGCCAGAGTTTCTGGTCAGTAACATATATTGTTTACAAGGTTCGGTACAGGAGGCCAGAGTTTCTGGACAGTAACATATATTGTTTACAAGGTTCGATACAGGAGGCCACAGTTTCTGGTCAATATATTGTTTACAAGGTTCGGAGCGGGAGGCCAGAGTTTCTGGTCAGTGTAACATACACATAACATTGTTTACAAGTGTTCGACACGAAAGACCTTATTTTGAGACCAGTAACATATACATTCGTTCAGAAAGCAATGGCAAACTACTGAACGTAAAACTTGCCAAGACATCAACAACAGCAGTAATATGCTGGTCTTGACAGCGATGTCCTGCAAATAGGATATGCCCAAAAAAAAGGCCCATATACATGCCGGTCTCCGTGGTGAAGGTGTTACGGACGATGTTAGTAATCCAGTATACCCGCGTTAGAAACATATCTGCGCGCGATTTGGCAGCAGACCGGGCTGCGCTGGTATTTTACGAAAAGGTATGGATGCAGGTCGTTCAGAAAGCAATAGCAAACTACTGACCGTAAAACTTGCCAAGACATCAACAACAGTTAAAAATGTTGGTGTTGACTGCAAACGTCCTGTAAAGGATATGCAACTAACTATAACATATACATAATATTGTTTACCAGCGTTTGATACTTTAACAGAGTGTATAGCCAGTAATATACACATAACATTGTTTACAAGCGTTTGGTGTGTGAATCGTAGTTTCTGGCCGGAAAGGTATGCATAACATTGTTTACAAGCGTTTGGAATGGTAGATCGGAATTTCCGGCCGGAAAAGTATCCATTACATTGCTTACAAGCGTTTGGTATGGGAGGTCGGAAATTGTGGCCGGAAAAGTATACAATACATTGTTTACAAGCGTCTGTTATAGAGGTCGGAGTTTCTGGCTGGTAACGTTGACATTACATTGTTTACGAGCGTTTAATATGGGGGGATAGCCAGCAATATACACACAACATTGTTTAAAAGCCTTTGGTATGTGAGTCGGAGTTTCTGGTCGGTAACGTTAATATTACATTGTTTAAAAGCTTTTGATATGGGAGGTCGGAGTTTCTAGCCAGCAACGTAAACATACCGTTGTTTACAAACTTTTCACATTCGAGTACATAAAAATTGACCTAAAACCATGTAGCCATTATGCTTTGCAGTAGGCAGATGGGTTACTTTATATTTACTGAATTTACTAATGTCAACGCTGATACTGTGACAAGGAAGAACTGGTTTTAAATTTCACATTTTACAGTTATGTCCACATTGTGCGCTACTAATCTGTATAGTGGCAGAAAACGGGATTAAGACCAGTCACCGAGTACAAAACTAGACTACTTCAAAAGATAGAAAATACTCACATCAAGACAAGACAATAGTAATATCTGGTCAAATTGTAAGATGACAATCAGAAAGCCTGAGAGTAAATTTAAACTCTGTAAATGCCGTAAATTATCATGCAACATTTTCTTTCCAGAAAGCGCTATCATTACGCCAGCTGAAAAGACTTCGACCTTCGCCATATCTCCTACCTCGTCCATTGTCATCCTCAATGTGTCTGCAATGTCCTGACCTCATATTCGTGTTGGCCGACCCCTGTATTTTCTTCCAGAAAGCATGTCTTCCATCTCCGTCCTTTCCAGACCACTGTGGCTTTTAATATGGCCAAATTATTGCAGTTTCTGAGACATGATGCAGTTTATTAGCTATTTTTCTTTCATGTTCAGATCTGTCAGAATGTCTGCATGTTTTTTATTCTTGGTCCAAGATATTATAATAACTTTGCTGTAATATTCTTTTTCTCTCGTGAAGTTAGGGCAGTTTTTTTGGGACATGAAATGGGGTTTGCTTTCGTGCTCCACAATTGCAAGTGGCAGACTCAGTGAGACCCATTCTATATAGGAGTGAGACCCATTCGATGGAGGAGTGAGACCTATCTAATGGAGGAGTGAGACCCATTCGATGGAGGAGTGAGACCCATTCGATGGAGGAGTGAGAACCATTCGGCTGAGGTGTACTCTAAGTCTACAGTGTCATGTTATATCAGTTCAAAAGTCCCGATTTTCTACTGTAGTGAATGCCAAATTGTCCACGACTTACATCGCCATGTTACCACAGAAGCGACGCGTATTCTTTACAACTGTACTGTAATATTCTGTAAATATAATGCCACGAAAACTAAATCGCTATTCGGTAACCTTACTTAATTTAACCAATAAAAACTACCATCTCGCATATTGCATCTGTGAACACAATCAGAGAGAGAGGGGGCAGTCTTACCAGTTCTATTTTTCTTTATTTGCAATCCTTTACAGGACGTTGCAGTTAACATAAACATTTTTTCCCCCAGCTGCTGTACTACGCAAGATTACGCTCAGTGGTTTGCCATTGCTTTCTGAGCGACCGGCTCACATACCCCCTAAGTTACCAACGTGGCGAGAACCGCTACCGATTTTCGCGCAGGTTACGTTACTCACGAGAATATACAATATTACGGAGAAAGACGTTAACCCCTAGGCCAAGTTCTCTTATGTGGCCGGATATATGTATTTGCTTTCTTTCGCAGAAAATACAGCAATCGACACATATTTGACTCACCTCAGACCAGCACGAATTTCAGACATGCAGATCCCTTTACTCTTACAACGTGCTTGAACAATCAGAGGCTTTCTATCGAATTTTATGTTGTATATCTGACGTAAATGCGATAGTTATATGTATTTATGTATGACTTCGTGTTTACATTTCCTACTTGTGTGGTTCTGAAATTCCAGTAGCAAGCGTGTTAGAATAATGCTGCTCATTTATGCGTGACTTTGTGTTTAGTTTTAGTCAGATAATTGTTCTTATATGTCATCAGAACGTGTGATAGGACAATCATTACTGCATCAAATTACCAACAGAATGGTTCAGAATTCAATCTTAATTCGTAAAATTTGTTTCCGAGGTTCCCGACTCCAGGTTCGACGCAGCCTCGCTCTTGAAAAGGCAATGACATTATGGGAATTAATGGAATTAGAACATCCAATAAGACTAGCACACTCAATGAGACAAGGACGTTCAATAAGAGTAGAACTTTCAATGTAACAACGACATTCAATAGAACTACGACATTCAATGAGACTATGCCATTCAATAGAACTACGACACTCAATGGGACTATGCCATTCAATGGAACTACGACATTCAATGGGACTATGCCATTCAATAGAACTACGACACTCAATCAGGCTAGGCTATTCAATAGAACTACGACATTCAATGGGACTATGCCATTCAATGGAACTACGACACTCAATCAGGCTAGGCTATTCAATGGAACAACGACAATCAATGAGACTAGGACATTCAATGGAACTACGATATTCAATAGAACTACGACATTCAATACAACTAAATCAAATCAAATCAAATCAAATCAAATCAAATTTATTTTGATTTTTTGATTTGATTTGATTTGATTTGATTTGATTTGATTTGATTTGATTTCTTCTTCTTCTTCTTCTTCTTCTTCTTCTTCTTCTTCTTCTTCTTCTTCTTCTTCTTCTTCTTCTTCTTCTTCTTCTTCTTCTTCTTCTTCTTCTTCTGCTTCTGCTTCTTCTTCTTCTTCTTCTTCTTCTTCTTCTTCTTCTTCTTCTTCTTCTTCTTCTTCTTCTTCTTCTGCTTCTGCTTCTTCTTCTTCTTCTTCTTCTTCTTCTTCTTCTTCTTCTTCTTCTTCTTCTCCTCCTCCTCCTCCATTTACTTCAGTAAAGTGTTGTGGGAAGATGTCTACGACACTCAACGAGACTAGGACAATCAATGTAACTACGACACCCAATGAGACTAGGACATTCAATGAGACTTGGAGATTCAATGAGACTAGGACATTCAATGGAACTAGGACATTCAATGGAACTACGACACTCAATAAGACTAGGACATTCAATGGAAATAGGACAGTCAATAGAACTACGACCTCAATGAGACTAGGACATTCAATGGAACTAGGACAGTCAATAGAACTACGACACTCAATAAGACTGCGACAGGCAATGAAACTAGGAAAGATTGTGGCGAGGACAGGCAATGAGGCGAGTACAGGCAATGAGACTAGGGGCAGACAAGAAGACTTAGGACATGTAATGAGACTAGGACAGATAATGAAACTAGGACAGGTAATCAAATTAGGACATGCAATAAGACTAGGACAGGTAATGAAATTAGGACATGCAATAAGACTAGGACAAGTAATGAGACTAGGACAGGTAATGATATTAGGACATGCAATAAAACTAGAACACGTAATGAGACTAGGAAAGGCAATAAGACTAGGACAGTTAATGAAATTCGGATATTCAGTGATACTAGGAAAGGAACCGGTCTACTACAGCTAATTGTGCTATGAGATAGTCAATGTATAGACTCACCACTTCAAGTGCTATTCTTCAGCAATGTAAAGACTAACCACTTCAAGTGCTATTCTTCAGCAATGTAAACACTAACCACTTCACGTGCTATTCTTCAGCAATGTAAAGAATAACCACTTCAAGTGATATTCTTCAGCAATGTAAAAACTAACCACATCACGTGCTATTCTTCAGCAATGTAAACACTCACCACTTCAAGTGCTATTCTTCAGCAATGTAAACACTCACCACTTCAAGTGCTATTCTTCAGCAATGTAAACACTCACCACTTCAAGTGCTATTCTTCAGCAATGTAAACACTCACCACTTCAAGTGCTATTCTTCAGCAATCTAAACACTAACCACTTCAAGTGCTATTCTTCAGCAATGTAAACACTAAGCACTTCAAGTGCTATTATTCAGCAATGTAAACACTAACCACTTCAAGTGCTATTCTTCAGCAATGTAAAGACTAACCACTTCACGTGCTATTCTTCAGCAATGTAAACACTAACCACTTCAAGTGCTATTCTTCAGCAATGTAAAGACTAACCACTTCAAGTGCTATTCTTCAGCAATGTAAACACTAACCACTTCAAGTGCTATTCTTCAGCAATGTAAACACTACCACTTCAAGTGCTATTCTTCAGCAATGTAAAGACTAACCACTTCAAGTGCTATTCTTCAGCAATGTAAACACTACCACTTCAAGTGCTATTCTTCAGCAATGTAAAGACTAACCACTTCAAGTGCTATTCTTCAGCAATGTAAACACTACCACTTCAAGTGCTATTCTTCAGCAATGTAAAGACTAACCACTTCAAGTGCTATTCTTCAGCAATGTAAACACTCACCACTTCAAGTGCTATTCTTCAGCGTCTGCCATGGTATTATTTTCTTCTACTTATATTCATTTGCATTATCGTTTGCTTTTGTTGTCTTCCGTAATCCCGCATTTACGGATTTTGGTGATTTGGAGGCAGACCACCTTTCGCTAACTTTCATACAGTGGTATGGGAGCTGGTCGTTCAGAATTGCAAATTTCTAAACGTAAACTTGCCAAGAAATCCAAAACAGCCCGAAATTGCTGCAGCTTATTGCGAAGTCCAGTTAATCGTATGCAACTAACTTTTTTTGTTGTCTACTATCTCCTATTATTTATCACACTCGCTTCTTCGATTCTCTTTAATTTGATTATATCTTATTCCCGTCTGGTGGCAAAGCAGCCGATATCTATCTCGCATATTAGCTTCTTGTAGTCTCGTTTTACCGGTCTCCCTGGTCTAGGAGTTACACGACTTTCTCCGCAATCCCGTATACTCTCGTGAATAACGTGACGTGCGCGAGAATATGTAGCGGTTCTCTCAGCGTCGGTAGGTAAGGGGTATGTGAGCCGGTCGCTCAGAAAGTAATGGTGAACTATTGAGCGTAATCTTGCCAAGAAATCAACAATCAGCTGAAAGATGCTGAAGTTGACAGCGATACCCTGTAAAGGATATGCGAGCAAAAAAAAAAAAGTCTCGTATTTGTTTGTAAAAGATGACCTTTAACGCACACGTACAGAGTTGTCACTGGTCTATCTTCACCTTCATTAGGAGTTCCTACCATGAGAGCTTGGGATAATGACTGGCAGTCTGAGCTGAGAACTCAGTCAATACAACTTTAAACGTGTATTACAATAGTGTGGGGAACAACCTGTACAAAAGTACAAGAATGTGAATATCTCTTTGCTTGTTGCTTCTAGGAATTTTATCAAGTCTGAAATATAAAGACTTAGTCGTGTTTTCCCTACTTTAATCCGCTACAGTTCAGTTTTATCTGCACTTTGGTTCCGTTGCGAGTTAAAGCACATTTTTTATTGCATTGCTTTTAAACCATCGTCAATTGTTACAATCTGCAATGAACATCCAGGTCACCAGGCCCACTTTATATGCAAATAAAAGCACCAAAGTAAAACACGTTCAGAGTTCAAACTCCAGAAAGCGGAAGATTTGGCAGATAGAAACAAGATTTTAAAAGGCAAAAAGAACGCATTGACATTGCTGCTGTCATCATGACTCAAATATCCGAAGAATATGATAAAAGTCAAGCGACAGATGCTAGACATTATGATTCTGCAAAATCTATGCTGTCAATGACAAACTTGGTCCCAATCAACATCCATTTTGAGAACACTCGTTATATATGAGATGACATGCTTGGAAAAGACCGCCGGGTCTGTAGAGACACGATTCAAAACCAAAAAAAAAAAAACATTATAAATTGATAGGCGTAACTTCATGCCTCGATTTCATCGATTGACAAATCAAGTCGTCTGACATCTTATGAGAATGACACCTCATGAACTACCGATAACAGCATACAATCCAAGGCATAGTTATAGATGGCTAAGTACACCCGGCTTCAACAAGCGTTGTTTCGGGTTTAATTTCCCTAGACTTTGACCGTCTCCAGGCATTTCTCTAAGCTGACGACAAAATAAATGGAAAAAAAAAACATCTGATGGCTGTTGAAATATGATTTCTGAGGAAAACACAAAGAACACCATGCACAGGCCGAAAAACCACTGACCAAGTCCTACAAGAAACAAACCGTAAAAAAAAAACGTAAACTGATTAGAGAAATTAGATGTAGACAGTGACAATTTTGGACATGTTATGAGAAGAAATAAATTGGAGAACGTGGTGATAACTGGCAAAATTGAGGGGGAAAGAACTAGGACAAGGTATAGAAGTAAATACCCGAATGGCTTGGCCATGTGGTATGGTCGAGACAAGAACACAGAGCTAATCCAGGACTCTGGTGATCGTATGAGATGGCAAAACGTGGCATGACACGTGATGATGATGAGTCCTTTCACTGGAAATCACAGGACAAAGGAGAGTTACTGAAACCCCACAACACACGGGGAATATACTGGAAACAGAGATCACGTGGAGAGGACATACAGGAATTTTCAGAAGATGGTAACAGGTAGGACGGCTCGGCGTCCCTTGTTTAAGGGCGTGAGCTCCGGTGAAGAATAAAAGGCAGAAGAAGAAAGAATGATGTATGATCACTTTATAAAAAGAAAGGACCACATCCTGGATTACTGTGTTTCTGCTTGTTGATGTTCCCAGTCTACACCCGTAGACCACACAGGGTGAGTCTAAGCACAGTGAGAGGATCACAGTCTACTCCCATAGATGACATAGGGAGAATCTGATCACAGTGGGAGGATCACAGTCTACGCCCACAGATGACATAGGGAGAATCTGACCATAGTGGGAGGATCAGTCTACGCCCACAGTTGACATAGGGAGAATCTGACCACAGTGGGAGGATCACAATCTACGTCCATTGATGACATAGGGAGAATCTGACCACAGTGGGAGGGACCTCAAGTCACCTCCCATACATGACGCAGTGAGAATCTTAGCACATTTGGGGAAGGGGGAGGGGGACCCCAGTCTACTTCCATAGGTACCACGGGGAGAATCCGAGCACAGTGAGAGGGGAAACCGAGTCTACTTCCATAGATGATACAAGAAGAATCTGAGCAAAGTGAGGAGATTCCAGCCTACTCAAATAGATCATAAAGAAGAATCTGAGCAAAGTGAGAGGGGAACCCGTCTTCTTCCATAAATGATACAGAGAGAGTCTGGGTACAGTGGGTGGGTGGGCAACACAAAGTCTACTCCCATAGATGACATAGGGAGAATCTGAGTAAAGTGAGAGGGGAACCCGTCTTCTTCCATAAATGATACAGAGAGAGTCTGGGTACAGTGGGTAGGTGGGCGACACAAAGTCTACTCCCATAGATGACATAGGGAGAATCCGAGTAAAGTGAGAGGGTAACCCGTCTTCTTCCATAAATGATACAGAGAGAGTCTGGGTACAGTGGGTGGGTGGGCGACACAAAGTCTACTCCCATAAATGACACAGGGAGAATCTGAGTAAAGTGAGAGGGGAACCCGTCTTCTTCCATAAATGATACAGAGAGAGTCTGGGTACAGTGGGTGGGTGGGTGACACAAAGTCTACTCCCATAGATGAGACAGGGAGAATCTGAGTAAAGTGAGAGGGGAACCCGTCTTCTTCCATAAATGATACAGAGAGAGTCTGGGTAAAGTGGGTGGGTGGGTGACACAAAGTCTACTCCCATAGATGACATAGGGAGAATCTGAGTAAAGTGAG
Organism: Cepaea nemoralis; assembly: GCA_014155875.1. NCBI lineage: Eukaryota > Metazoa > Mollusca > Gastropoda > Stylommatophora > Helicidae > Cepaea > Cepaea nemoralis. Next base: position 52,556 of record JACEFZ010027656.1, read on the forward strand.
AGGGTAACCCGTCTTCTTCCATAAATGATACAGAGAGAGTCTGGGTACAGTGGGTGGGTGGGCGACACAAAGTCTACTCCCATAGATGACACAGGGAGAATCTGAGTAAAGTGACAGGGGAACCCGTCTTCTTCCATAAATTATACAGAGAGAGTCTGGGTACAGTGGGTGGGTGGGTGACACAAAGTCTACTCCCATAGATGAGACAGGGAGAATCTGAGTAAAGTGAGAGGGGTACCCGTCTTCTTCCTTAAATGATACAGAGAGAGTCTGGGTAAAGTGGGTGGGTGGGTGACACAAAGTCTACTCCCATAGATGACATAGGGAGAATCTGATTAAAGTGAGAGGGTAACCCGTCTTCTTCCATAAATGATACAGAGAGAGTCTGGGTACAGTGGGTGGGTGGGCGACACAAAGTCTACTCCCATAGATGACATAGGGAGAATCTGAGTAAAGTGACAGGGGAACCCGTCTTCTGTCATGAATGATACAGAGAGAGTCTGGGTACAGTGGGTGGGTGGGTGACACAAAGTCTACTCCCATAGATGACATAGGGAGAATCTGAGTAAAGTGAGAGGGGAACCCGTCTTCTGCCATAAATGATACAGAGAGAGTCTGGGTACAGTGGGTGGGTGGGCGACACAAAGTCTACTCCCATAGATGACACAGGGAGAATCTGAGTAAAGTGACAGGGGAACCCGTCTTCTGTCATGAATGATACAGAGAGAGTCTGGGTACAGTGGGTGGGTGGGCGACACAAAGTATACTCCCTTAGATGACATAGGGAGAATCTGAGTAAAGTGAGAGGGGAACCCGTCTTCTGCCATAAATGATACAGAGAGAGAGAGAGAGAGAGAGAGAGAGAGAGAGAGAGAGAGAAAGAGAGAGAGAGAGAGAGAGAGAGAGAGAGAGAGAGTCTGGGTACAGTGGGTGGGTGGGCGACACAAAGTCTATTCCCATGACACAGGGAGAATCTGAGCAAAGTGAGAGAGCCTAGGAATACTCTACTAGATATTTGTTTTGCGCTCGTTCGTTTTGAATTCAAGCGTAGTCCATACACACTAATTATAGTAGTGATGGACTGAATTTTGAGTGTGTATTAGCTGTCTCTATTAATAGTGTCCCTCGCCATCAGGCAAACCCACTCCGACTTCAGAGGTACTTGTAATTTACGTCCCCAAGTCAAGGACGATAAGTCACCCTTTTATTCCAACTTTTCGGTGTAGGGATTGAACCCCTTACCTCCGCATCAGCACAGCGGATGTTAAAGAACACGCGTTTTTATCCATTCGGTCATGCTGACTTACACTCCACTAGATTATGCAACGAGAATCTGTGTACAGTGAGGGGACCCCAAGTATATTCCCATAGATGACACAGGGAGCATCTAAGCAATGTTAGGATATTCCAGCTACTCCAGTAGATCACACAAGGAGACTCTGAGCAAAGTGAGGGGCCCCCAAGGTCTACTCCCATAGATGATAGGGACAATCTGAGCACAGTGAGGAGATCCCAGCCTACTCCAGCAGATTATACAAGGAGAAATTGACTACAGCTAGTAGACCACACATCTAGTTTAAAAGAGAGAGAATATATAATAATACTAATACATACTTTACACTTAGGCAGTGAGATCAGCATCTGAACTCCCCAAGAATACATAAATAGATGGTTGTGGTGGGAATGACGCCGAAAGACATCGGAAAGAAAGCCGTGTGAAGAGAAAACATGATCGATTACACGGTACTCGTAAATGACAGTTTGACAGAATGACAGTCTTGGTACAGGATCCTGATGTTGCGTGCTTATACTTCTAGCTTTCAATGGTTGTGTTGTATTGTCTAGTGCAGGGGTGGCCAACCTTTTCAGCAGGCGGGCCAAATTTCAGAAATGTTTTCTGCCGGGCCACGCACATAATTTTATTTTTTTAAAAAGTTAATTAAAGTAAACAAGCAAGCGTGCTAAAGCCTTGATCTTACCATCGCTTTCCTCTCCGCGGGCCGCAACATGACATCCGGCGGGCCGCACGCGGCCCGCGGGCCTCGTGTTGGCCACCCCTGGTCTAGTGTGTCCTGTAATCTCTATATTTTTCCTTTGCATACTATGAGTGCCTATCAATACACTATCTATTGCCCATGCTATGTCAATGATCTCAATAGATTCTCAGCAATTAGTAACAATCTTGGAGCTTTGTTGAGTGAACATCACAATGACTGTTTATTATCCTCAAACAATACACGTTTTAACAGCACAATTAATTCGTAACACAGGCTATACCACAGTCACTCATAACTAGCAGTCCTGACCTGTGTACTTGGTATTTCTACATATGGTCTCATACAACATCTTCTAGTTGTAGTAGCCGGTACAGCAACTATTGCCTTTCTAAAAATATAATCAGTTGTATTTAGCTATCAATTTCATATATAATGTGTTTGGCTGTGATACAGATGTTTCACACAGGAGAGATGAAGCAGGTCAGCACAGGAAGCCGAGTGTCATGTCAAAAGCTACTCTAGTAGTACTAGGTAATGGCTCCAAATTCAACTTACCGCATACACAAAGCAGCGACATGTTTCAACACACGATTGATATCCTGGTGACAAATGTTACCACTTGATGCAAACAAGAATTTCATGATATCCACAGCGAAATCCGCAGTCTCCGGCCGCCCAGCACATCGAACGTGAAAACTGCACCGTACGCAATCCAGGCCATCTTGTGGTCTCTCAAGTAATCATAACAGCTCATTAATATTCATGACCTTTTGGCCTGATTAAGGAATCACGAATTTGTTCAGAAACCCCAGTGTCTTCTGTCGACCGGATCAATACATCGGTGCCAATTTAAAGAAGATTTTGTAATCAAGGCTAGAAAATCTGAAAGAACAGCTCATAAATAAAAACAACGAAAATTCTCGCATAGGTGCTCAGCGCGTTCAAGCAAAATTCGATGTCATGCCCAGAATGAGAGAGGACGGCAGTGAAGAACAAGAACTGGAGTACGTTCATTGATCTGTCTCTGGGCAAACACGGATCTCTGGCGTACAGTGTATATCGATTTACGAGCCGCCGTTCTATCGAACGTACCTCAGCAAACGGCTCTGCTGTGGTAGAAAGGAATGCTGAACTGGTGTCTGACATGGATGAAGTGAGGACGGAGCGGCATTCTCGTCCATCGCTTTGCGATATAACGTGTTATTAGAACTGGGTATATTGTAAGCATGCCATGCTGCATTAGATATAGAGAATTATATTTTATTTAAGATATATACAATATTTTGCACGGAGATAGGAAAACAGACGCTGCCTTACTGGCAATGCAGAATCACCTAACAGTAGAAATGGGCTGCCAGTCGGCATGTAGGGAGGGTTGAAACTGTTGAGTATCTATCGGTGGGGGAATCCCGAGTAGTATTTACAGAAAACAATACGTTATTATGGAGTATGTCAATTGCAGATCATAGCTCTTATCGCAGCCAGCTGAAAAGACTCTGGATCCATTGTCTGCGCTCTTTTCCCCTCATGCATATCTATGCCAAGGATGTCTTTAATGACCTAGTTCCACCATAGTTTTAATCACCATAGTTTTAATCACCATAGTTTTAATCACCATTGTTTTAATCCCTCTATAACCATCGCGTCTGCCTGAATCAAGTCATCTGTTACTGGCATTTGTAAACTACAGTGAGGTTCTTTATGGCCAACCAGTTTTAGCTTCCAAGACACAATTCTGTTTACAAGCCAGTGTTCTTCAATGCACATAGAATTGTAGAATGTCGTTAGTTTTTATTCTTGATGCACGGCTAGTTAGCGGCATATCCTTTACAGGACATCAGAGTCAACCCCAGCATTTTTTGACTGTTTGTGATTTCTTGGCAAGTCTACGTTCTGTAGTTTGCCATTGCTTTCCATACGACCGGCATTTATACAATTATATGGAAACCAGCTCTAGAAGGTCTGCTACCAAATCGCCCGCAACTGTGTTTAGAATGCGGTATGTGACCAACTGGACGTGAGTTACGGATTTTGACATATATAACATGCTGTGACTGACAGGACGTAAGTTAAGGAATTTGACATATACAACATGCTGTGACCGACTGGACGCGAGTTAAGAATTTTGACATATGTAACATGCTGTGACCCACTGGACACGAGTTAAGAATTTTGACATATGTAACATGCTGTGACCCACTGGACGTAAGTTAAGGAATTTGACATATACAACATGCTGTGACCGACTGGACGTAAGTTAAGGAATTTGACATATACAACATGCTGTGACCGACTGGACGCGAGTTAAGAATTTTGACATATGTAACATGCTGTGACCCACTGGACGCGAGTTAAGAATTTTGACATATGTAACATGCTGTGACCCACTGGACGCGAGTTAAGAATTTGACGTATGTCACATGCTGTGACCCACTGGAAGTGAGTTAAGGAATTTGACGTATGTCACATGCTGTGACTCACTGGAAGTGAGTTAAGGTTATTGACATATGTAACATGCTGTGACCGACTGGACGTAAGTTAAGGAATTTGACATATACAACATGCTGTGAACGACTGAACGCGAGTTAAGAATTTTGACATATGTAACATGCTCTGGCCGGCTTCCTGGCTTAGAGGTTAGCGACTTTTCTCCGTAATCTTGTATACTCTCGTAGGTGACGTGACGACGGTGAGAATCAGCAGTGGTTCGAATCGCATCGGTAACTTACGGGGTATGTGAGCCGGCCGCTCAGAAAGCAATTGCAAACTACTGAGCGTAATCTTGCCAAGAAATCAACAATCAGCTGAAAGATGCTGATGTTGACAGCAATGTCCTGTAAAAGGATATGCAAAAATTTTTTTAACATGCTGTGACCGACTGGGCATGAATTAAGGATTTTGACATATGCAATATGTTATAACCGACTGGACGCGAGTTAATGTTATTGACATATGTAATTTGCTGTGACCGACTGGACGTGAGTTAAGGTTATTGACATATGTAAGGGGTTAACGACTTTTCCCTTAATCCTGTATATCCACATGAGGAACACAGCTGCGCGAGATTAGGCAGCGGATCGCGTCGCGTTGGTTACTTACTGGGTATGTGAGCCGGTCTCTCAGAAAGCAATGGTAAACTACTGAGCGTAATTTTATCAAGAACATCAACAGCAGCTGAAAAATGCTGGTGTTGACTGCAACGTTCTGTAAGGGATATGCAACTTTAAAAAAAGCTGTGACCGACAGGACGTGAGTTAAGGCTTAACCTTGCTTTATCCTACTCAAGCAATGTGCATAAATTGTTCGTTCGTTCGTTCGATCGTTTTTACTTCCAAAACCTATTTAGAGCATAGACGTATAGAGAGAAATCACTAGCCCTGACAACAAAAGTTGATGATCCAGGTCACCGGCTGAATAATATATCCAGCCTTTTTTCAAATATGTTTTAATTCCTGTAAATAAATTGAGTTAAATCTCTAGTTATTCTATATTATACATATGGTGTAACATTGTTAGTTAAACTCGCTTTGTAAGCGGATGGTTACCCCCAATTCTGTAAAATACGGGGCAAAATTGCTCACCAACAATCAGATTACAGCGTAAGAATAATACACGCCACAGAAATAGAAAGGTGAATTGGGTTGAATCAAAACCCGATATCACCGCACTCGGGGCATTCCCATAAGCACTCAGTCCTCATCTTCAACAGTCAGAGTAGAGTTCCAATACTAATGGTACGCGTTGCAATCTGATTATATCCGTCTTGCTTTACCTCTGAGTGACGACTGTCGACCAAATCCTCTGACCACTACTTGCTGCATTCTCTATAGACCATACACCAGTGTTTCCCAACCTTTTTTGTGCCATGCCCCACTTAAGCCTTTCTAAAATTCATATTGCCCCCCTCCCCCGCCCCACGCCCCCCCCCCCCCCCCTCAACATATACATTATTTTTAATATTCAAAAATTGAAATTTTCACTAAAGAAACTTGAATGATAGGTTTTAGGAAGAAATCACTAGGTAATTATTGAGCAAACACAGTAAGTAAGTTTTCAAAACATATAATGGAGAACTGAAATTCAAGTACAAAATAATTTTAATGAAAGATTTTTCTATATTATTTTAATTATTAGTAATTATTTATTATTTAAATTTAGTGAGATCCTTGCGCTTGATGCTTGCTGCAAAGAGATCTTATGTCAGGTTCCAATTTAGTTAACTTCAGTCTCAAGTCTCCCCGTTTTGTTATATTCAGCCAATTTCTTCCATTTTCGAATTGCCCCCCTTAACAGTCAAATTGCCCCCTTGTGGGGCGTGGGCCCCACGTTGGGAAACACTGCCATACACTATCTGTTCTTCTGTATTAATCACATTCAGAGGGCCTTCACCACATCTGTTTTATTGTGGGGCACCAACAATTTTTCTACCTGTTCATTTCCAACCACAGCAGAGTGTCCTGAAGAAAAGATCCAGCGAATGCTCACAACCCGAGACCTCTGAACCGATGCAAGCCATTCTGCACGAAGCATGCCAGTCTTCACCTTTGTCAGCATGCTTTGTGAATCACTTACAATCACTATATGCGTATAGTTTGTTCTCCAGCCAGTGGAAACATGTAGTAACCGCCTCCACCGCCATTCTCGGGCTTGAAGTTGTAATGTCATATGCCAAGCACTCCTTTACTAGACATCGGCCATTTTCTTTTGCTATGAATCCCCAGGCAATATTTTGCTTTTGTTCCTTTTAACATAGAGCCATCGGTATAGATAAAATCAGAAAGGGAAACTTCTGCTCAAATCTAGCTTTCTTTTCTTGTTGGGTCTGCTTAGTGGGCAGATGCATATTGAGTCGATAAATTCTAAACTGTAACGTGCGCTACCTGGGCAAAATTTCGAGTTAAAAATCTACCCAAAGTATTTCAGGATCCTCGCCGATGTTTCGGAGTTCGTGTACTGAGCTGAGATTCTGCAGACTGGGTAAAGCTGGGGTGACCATCCCCAACACAGCGCGTCCACAGTTGGTGGATCGTGGAACGGCCTCTATATATAGAGGTTAGCTGCGAATACCCAATAAGCAGGGGGCTGCGTGGTCTCGAAATATGGTGTCCGCCTCGAGTGCTGGAGGTCCCGGGTTCAGGCCGCGGTGAGGACCGGGATTTATTTAAAAAATCCACCTGGTCTTCCAGTAACAAAATTTCCCCTGGTCTCTGGGTAGTGAGATCGGACGCCCGTGTGTATTGTTGCGCACGTAAAAAATCCCTTGGCAGTTGGAAATCGAAAAAGGGAAATCGAAAAAAAGCCTAACGGCGCTGCTCGGGCAAAATTTCGAGGTAAAAATCTACCCAAAGTATTTCAGGATCCTCGCCGATGCAACGGAGTTCGTGCATTGAGCTGAGTTTCTCCAGACTCAGGTTTGAGTTAGGAGGAAAACGGAGCACTTATGTGTTAAACCGTGTGCCGTGATGTTGATCCAACGACTAAAACTAAAAAACTTAACCCAATAAGCAGCCACGGACCAACTGGCGGTGGGCACAGAGGGCGAGGTGGGATCTCAGGTTGGGATCTGAGTTCCTTAGAAAATACCTCATATGCTCGGAGACGTGCCTGCCAAACAGTCAGGGACGCTCTAACCCCTTCCCCCGGGTAGGTAGAACCCGTTAGCTTTGGACAGCAGTCCATCTAGGAGACGGAAAACTCCAAATATAAACCCCCAAGTTCAAGGTGGACCAGCGTGCTGAGGAACTGGATGGTCATGGGTAAACTGGTCGTGAACGTTGGACGTCTGACAGGCGTGCGGGGCGGCACCAGGCGTATGGACTCCTGCGGTACATCCCCTGCTTCTTCCCTAGCAAGCAGGCAATGCTAGGGCGACCGGTTATTTCCTGCAATATCCAAACTTTGCTAATGGAATTAATTCAACACGGGAATCGTCGCGGGAGCTACGGAGCACATGCTATGCGCTTGACACATCTTTCAGAGGCTAGCGAAGAGAGAATGAGGAGGAGAAGACGAGGAAATGGTGTGAGAAGAAGGCATAGAAATAGAAGGGCAGGCACCAGAAGAACAAGACGAAAAGTGGAGAAACTAGGTTTCAACTATATAAGAGTGGGATACTGGAATTGTTGTAGTGCCAGGCAGAGAGGTTCTGTATTGGAGAGGCTAAAATATGATGTTGATGTTCTAAATACCGACAAATACCATTAGCTACATGGTTTTGTAACAGATGGATGAGACCCTTGAAAGATTTAATGTGTACACCAGCGCTGTCTCCTTATAGTTTGAAATACTAGGGACATAGTTAGCAAGCATATTTTCATTCTTTCAAATGCTAGCGAATAATCAGTACTTATGAAATTCAATACCAGCACTGGACTGAGAGAATGACGATGCCATTCATTTCCATTAAAAGATTGGATTGTTGGCTTAGGCCTTAGACTATTCAGGCGTGCACTTATATTATGCATTCTATACCTGTGCGGACTGTTGTTCTGTCGAGACTCCTGCCTTTTCAATTTTTCACATGGGGCCGTGATGAGCATTTTGTGTGATATTCACTGGCACAGGAACGAAGCATAAAGGAGCAACCCTTTGGTGTGAAGTTGGAACCGCAACTAACTAAACTAATTAAACTAACTAAACTAACTAAACTAAACTAACTTCTCTTTGTTAAAATGTCCTACCTGTGTTCACTATCAACCGGCTGATGGTCCATCCTAGAAACGTAAACTATTGACCTATTGTGTGCGCTGGCTGTCCTGGATTTACTTAATGGTGGTAGTAAGCTATTGTTAGGGCAGGCGAGGACAAGATTTTTACCATAAATATTGACTCCCTGGTTAGCCGAAGCTTCGCCAATAATCTATAACTACAATAGTCGATACTAATGGATACTATGGTGTGATTTTTGTTCTTCTGGTTGGTTATTCCCTTTTATTATCTCATATAAGAATCTAACCTCAGCATAAGTACAGTGGTAAAGACTATCATCGCCATGTGCCATGCCTGTAATGGTGAGCGGTAATGTTTCGCCATCTTACATGATGCACTAGAGTGGTAAATCAGCTGTGTTCTTGTCCCGACAATGCCATGTGGTCAAGTCATCCAGATATTGTGCAAAGACTCTAACTTCATAGAATTAACAACTCTTACATATATCCTACAACCTAAAGTTATAGAGCAAGATTGTCTCTGAAGAACTGAACCAAAGTAATCAGTTATCAGTTGGGGTATCGTCATTGCACTCCGGACAGGTCCATAGGTGCTCGTACCCCCCCTCCCCCGCCCAGCATATGCATCAGCGTCCGGTGGCTAATAGTGCCAGTTCTGTGTTGGTTGACGAGGCACCTCGTTTTCACGATGTACCTCTCGCGTCTGGCCGTGCCGATTCTTACTCCCAAGTTTTTCATCCTGGACAGCGATGTGGATTCACTGACGTCAGAGTCCTCTGTTCTCGCCATATCTTTAAGAACGTTAATAACATCGGCACGATCCATGGGCTGGACATCTATAGGGGGTGCAGAACCAGCCAGTTTATCAGCTCGTTCATTTCCCTCGACTCCCGCATGTTCCGGGACGAAGATGAAGTTGACTTTACGGACAACAGACTTCCGCAGCGACTCAGTCCACTGTCTACGTACAGATCCAGCTTCGACCTTCTGAATCATGCTCATTGAATCACTTAGTACACACACGTTGGTATAATGCTGTGATTCCAGCCATATGAAAGCCTGTGTAACTGCCATCACCTCCATCGTCATGCTGCTCGTGGTCATAGAGTGGGCACCACTAGATTTTTGAACGGTTCGGCCCGCTGAACGGGCTGTAAATGCCCACGCACTTCTCTGCTGCTTTACAACAGAACCATCTGTATAGATGAGCACTTCGGAGCTATCTGAGTGTTCATAGATGAGCGCGTGACCTCTGCATTGGCAGCGGCAGGGTTCTGCTCTCTGCACCGTCTATCGAGTGTGATAATGCAGGAGAAAGTACACTTAAAAGCTGGAGGCACCGGCATCCATTCTTGTCCGGGGTTGATACTGGTAAGACTGCAGACCTGTCTGACGATATCTTCCGACCGACCCATCCATGATTGGCCCCTCTTTAGCCTGTCACCCTTTTCTCTGAATATAGCGTCAGGCAGAGGGTGCTGCTCATCTGCACTTATTTTTAAGTATGCATGAGCTCTCCAGACCTTGATCCTGTATTCCATTGTCGGGAAGTCAAGAAGGTATCTCATTGCTACATAGCTGGTGTCTCTCGTGCAGCCCAAAATGATGCGCATGGCTTCGTTTTGTACCTCTTCAAGTCTTCCAATCTGTGTAGGACTGACAGTGAGCATGCCCAGGGCATACTCTATGCGTGAAAGCACCAGTCCTTGGAACAAAAGTATTAGCAGTCTTTCCTCGATATTGGCAGTCGCCATGACTCTCATTGCTGACAAACCTTTTCGAGCTTTCGTTATGACATAATCGACATGATCTCTGAAGGACAGGCTACGATCAAGCCTCACGCCAAGATATGTCATTGACTGGTTTCTACTCAAACTGCTCCCATCCATTCTTACTGTCGGCAGGTCATGTTCACAATATGGTTGTTCAGGGAGAACCATGTAACCGATGCCTTTGCAGAGTTGACAAGGGCATCGGCATCAGAACACCATGAGGAAATTCGATCTAGTTCGCCCTGCATATCATTGGCAACCGCCTGTCTATCTCGAACCTGTCGATACATGAGAATGTCGTCAGCAAATGACAGAGTCCTACCCCTCCCGTCCAACTGTTGTTCAGTGATCGGCATCGTATACGCGTTGAATAGTACTGGTGACAGTGATGAACCCTGCGGCAATCCTGGACATACCGTTATCGGCTCAGAAGACCAACTCACGCATCTTAGCACTACCTTCCTTTGGAGCAGAACTGCAGCTATCCATCGTACTAAGTGAGTGTGCACTTTCAGTCTGAGGAGGGTTTGCATCAAGTGCTCGAAGGATACTCTATTGTATGCGTCCTCTAAGTCTATGGCGGCCGCACATGTCTCTTCTCTGACCTGAAATCATTTGTAAACATCTTTAACAAAGACCGCCGCATTCAGCCATGACTTTTTGTCACGTCTGTATCCTCCAAGTGTGGGCGGGAAGCAGCCGAGTTGTTCCAAGTCACAAGCAAGTCTGTGTGCTACAATTTTCTCCAGTAACTTGCCCGCAGTGTTCTGCATCGTAATGATTATGTAGCCGCTTATCTTGGAATGGTCTGTGTTCGGTTTTGGCAGCGGCAGCAAGTAGCTTTAAAGCCATTCTTCTTTTATCTGACCCCTCTGGATACTGGTGTTGAATTCTCTGACCAGTTCTTCCATATCATCATCTGACATCACCAGTAGATCACCATATCGGATGCCGTCTGGGCCTGGGGCGGTGTTAGGTGATTTTTTGAGCATCGCACGTATTGTCTCAGCTGTGATTATGCATTCTTCGTCTGTCCCAACCACCTCGCACAACTGAGAGAGTGTCGTTGTGGTTCTCTGTCTGGCGGGCTCGTGTTTCTAGGTAGCGTGCAAGAAGGGCCTTACCTCTATCCGCATCCCACTTGTTTCATGTGAGGTCTGTGCCTTGAAAGTCTGGAATACCCCTACGTTGTGCAGCACCGTTCATGCTCTTATGGAGGCGCCAGAATGTCGTAAGAGATCGCTCGGAGCACACCTTCCTGCAGAACTCGTCCCATTTCACGGCTTTGGTCTGTTTGGCGCAGGATTTGAATAAAGTCATCGTTCTGTGGACCTCATCCAACTCAACCTGTGGCATATTAGCTTTTCTGGCTTTTTGCCAGTCTTTGACAGCCTGCCTCTTTCCCAGCCATGCCTTCTCGACCTCTTCATTCCACCATGGTGACTGCAACCATCTTTCTTGTCTTCTGCGGGAGGGAGTTAGTTTTCTTCTTCTGATCTTGATTATTGCATCTTGACCAGTGTTGTCGTAAGGGAAGGCATTTGTCTTGTTTTTATTACTCCTGGCCCTGTCTTTCTCGATCAGGATGATACAAGGGTAGTGGTCACTGTCGTGGAATCCCAGTGTGCCCCACCGACACCTTGGTGCGATGGTGAGCGACACCAGAGCCAAGTCAGTGACGCTGTCAGAGTCACCTGGTCGAGTGGCTATTCTAGTGACCTTCCCATCATTTAGACAGACTAGGGCAGCAGATGCCAGGGCGTCCTCCAGATCTTCTCCCTGTCTATTGGTGATGCAATTCCCCCATTGACTGCCTCTGCCGTTGAAGTCCCCACAGTAGATGATATGCCTTTCATCCATATCGAACAAACTCTGTCATTGTCGCATGTCGACCTTCCCATTTCGCGCATAAACGTTCACGATTACAGGCTGCACTGGCGTCATTATTCTTAATGCCTGCACTTGCAGGGCATCACTGTTCCAGGCGAACATATCGATCTCAGACACCAGTATGTTATCGCGGACCAGAATGGCCTGTCCGAGGTGCCGCCTGTTAAAGAAGCCCTGAAACCCCGCGACATTGACTGTTCCGTCGCCGAGCTATGTTTCTTGTAAGACTACAATATCGTTTCCATAGAGTAGTTTTTCAAGAATGGGTCGGCGTTGACTAAATGATGCACAGTTCCAGTACAGTACTCGAACGTGTCCAATGCCCAATTTGTCACATTTTAATCGCCTTCTGTGTGCGCCTGCCCTCTCACCACGCTGTGTTCTTGCCGGTCGTCTAGTTGTCATATTAGGCTTAACTATCGCCACCGGGCGCCGATGATAAGCCGAAGGGAGTCCGCGCGCGCGTGCACGAACTCCGTTGCACGGTCCGAACTCCATTTCAGCTCGAAAAAAACACTTAATCCATAAACATTTCGGAAAAAAACACATTCCATTTTACGGGACGAAGAAATGTCCCGCCATCTTGCTTCAAGGGTTGAACCAAAGTAAAAGGAAATGTAACACTTAAAGAACGTGCTCTGACACATAGGTGATTACATGCCAAGTAGCTTAAGCGAGGCATTTTTCTTTATTTTCCTAAGGCATCTGTAAGAAGTACAATTATTTCTCAACGTAAGAAATGCAATCCTCCCAACGCATGAACTCTACGCATACTGTGGAAGCGAATCCTCTAAACACATAATTAAATCTAGAACTGTTAGATATATCCCAAGCCATTCGGCACAGTGACTCATCTGCAGTTGTGTAATCTTCAGTGTCATATGCAGTGATTCGTCGAGAAGTACAGTAAACCTTCGGTTTTCGTCGATGTTTTCCGCGAAAGATTTGTCTCGGTTTTCGTCCGTTGTCTCGGATTCCTCGCTGCTAATTTTACGAAAACAACGGGACCCTCGCATTCTTCTGCTTAGTTTGGCGTTGTTTCTTGTTGTGTGAGCACCACTTGCTAATCCGTTAACCCGTTCCTGCTAGCTCCATCATGGGACCAAAGAAAGTTTCCAAAGCCAGCAGCCCTTCGAAGAAAAAGGCCAGGAACACGATTGAGTTGAAGAAGGAAATCACTGAAAAATACGAGCGCGGCCATAAGATTACTGAAATCGGCCGCATGTACGGGAAGTCACCATACGTTTCATTGTGGCGAAAAAGGAAATAATAAAGGAGGCTAATGTAGCGAAAGGCGTGAATGTGCTAACGAAACGTAGATTGCAAACAATTGACGATGTCGAACATTTATTATTAATTTGGATAAATCAAAAACAGTTAGGGGGCAATCATATACTTGCATGATAAGGCCAGACTGTTGTATGTCAATCTCATTAAGAAAATGCATGGGACGAGAGCGAGTGTACTTAGTAATGTAAAGGCCAGCAGAGGATGGCTTACAAAATTTAAGAGGCGCTCTGGCATACACAGTGCTACTATTTACGCCGAAGGTGCGAATTCGGACAAGTATGGGGCCGAAAAATAGTACACAATATTTAGTCTCTTTAAAATGTGTTTTTGGTATGTATTTTGTAGTGCCTAGAACAAAGTAATTTGATTTACGTTGATTCGTACGGAAATAATTGCATCCGTTTGCTTCGGTTCCGGATTTCACCGATTGTTTACGGACGGATTATAGATGAAATCCGAGGGATTACTGTTGTTGGCTCAATGGTCGCAATAGACAAATGGTGCTACCAGACATATCCAGAAGGAATTTATAGGCACTGCTCAAGTGCTATAGCTGTTTGACATCAGGTGTATTACTGGCAATTCACTAGACTATGATGTTATTAAGGCGATACATTAAATTATATATATATATATATATATATATATATATATATATATATATATATATATATATATATATATATATATATATATATATATATATATATATATATATATATATATATATTTGGGGGGTACGGGGTGTTAGGCATTGGTAGCACCTTTGGTAAGGATGACTCTCATGTTCTTTTCAGGACCCATCCCCCACTGGTCCAAGCCTGACACCCAGCTCGTGCCTGTGGCTCCTAGTAGCTGTCAGCATGCGACAGCGGCCACCCCCCCCCCCCCCCCCCCACCCCCGGGCAACAGCAGTGAGAGGCTGGCTAAACAAGGCATGGGTAGCCGATTTGGTGTCAAACAAGCATGGTAGCCGATTTGGTGTCAAACCAAGCGGTAAACTAGGGTATGCCTACCCAGCATGTGAAGACAGGATTCGGCAGACTGCGCGGAAGAAATCATTCCTGATTCAACGGGCAAGACGGCGTTTACCTGAAAAGCGTTGTGAAACGTAATGAGCACGGCAAGGCACGTAGAGCGCCCTGGTCATCACTTGCACCTGTATTCGTCTCCAGTCGTCTCGACTTGTCTTGCCACTGGACTCAGATGGACTCAGGCGAGAGAGTGAGGTCGACGAATTGCGCAACTCTTCCTCACTTTAATCCAAGTCATCGCGCAAGTCATTCTTCATCCAACATATGTCACCTTCAAGCCCTGTGGCGATGGGTGAGCGGCGAAGCGGCAGGCATGGGTACGCTGGCAGCCGCAGTCGCAGACCTGCACACAGGCGGCTCAGGGCTTATGGTCGTCTTCTACTGACCGGAGCAGCAGTGGGATTCGGCAGCCCCCTGAGCGACTGAGCAGCCCTCTATAGGAAAACACTGCTCACCTCCATAGCATGAGGAAGGGGCTAGAAAAGGTGCCCTAAACATTGTCTGCTCCATCACTACCTAACCAGCTAGCCGTGGTTGGTGGGTACCCTAACTGCGGTCGACATACAAACAAAGATAAAACAAGCAAAGCTAAAAGAGTAAACCATATTCCCTTAACAATTGGAACTTGGAATGTACGCACCTTACTTGACAAAGACGGCGCGTCGGGTCCAGAGAGACGAACAGCACTGATTGGGAGAGAGCTGGGCAGGTACAACATCGACATTGCAGCCTTGAGCGAGACACGACTTGCAGAAGAAGGCCAAATCTGTGAAATAGGTGCCGGCTACACATTTTTCTGGAGTGGAAGGAAAAGCGAAGAAAGACGCCAATCCGGTGTGGGATTTGCCATTAAGCCGGCCCTGGTCGGCAAATTAGCTGGATTTCCAAAGGCTATAAACGACAGGCTGATGACTATTAAGTTGCCCCTGCTGAATGGAAGGAAGCATGCAACCATTTTGAGTGTCTACGCACCAACTATGACCAACGAAGATGATGTCAAGAACAAGTTCTATGAGGACTTCCCAAAGGAGACAAACTTATACTCCTTGGGGATTTCAATGCCAGAGTAGGCACGAACACACCTCTTGGAGTGGCATTATTGGAAAGCATGGAGTCGGAAATTGTAACAGCAATGGACTCCTCCTCCTTCAGACATGTGTCGAACATGATCTCCTGATTACGAACACAATTTTCCGTCTCCCCATGAGAAATAGGACATCGTGGATGCACCCTGCGCGAGGAGTGACAGACAAGACGTTCGAGTGACAAAATCCATGTGTGGTGCCGAATGTTGGACAGACCATTGTCTCATTGTCTCGAAAATAAACATTCACATCATGCCACCACGGCGTCCTCAAGGGGTGAAAATGCAAAAAAAAGCTAAATGTCACCTGTCTAAACAGCAAGAAAATGCAGCAGTCGTTTGAAAATATGCTGTAAGACCGCCTCAAGCCCAATGCTGCAGCTAAACAGGATACAGAAACAGAGTGGAGAGCCCTAAAGGACATAATTTACAAAACTGCTATGGAAATCCTGGGGCCAGCTCCCCGAAAGCATAAAGATTGGTTTGATGAAAATTCCGAAGACATCAACCAATTGCTGGCCGAGAAACATCTTCTCCTCAAGGCACATTTGAATGACCCGAAGAAACATAAAAAAAAGATGCTGTCAAGAATATTAAGAGAGTAGTGCAGCAGAAACTTCGGCACATGCGGGACTCCTGGCTGAGCAGCAAAGCTGATGAAATTCAGGGCCTTGCTGACAGACATGATATGAAAAACTTCTACGACTCACTGAAAGCGGTCTATGGTCCTACATCACCAGGCATAGTTCCCCTCCTCAGTGCAGATGGGGAAACATTGGTCACCGATAAGAAAGAAATCCTTCAACGCTGGGCAGAGCATTTCAGCAACATCTTCAATGCAACTTCCTTCTTCGATGATGAAACCATCAACTGCCTTCCTCAAGTTCCCACCAATGAGACACTTGATGACCTGCCAACCATAGTGGAAGTAAACAAAGCCATCCAGCAACTCTCCAGCGGCAAGACACCTGGTCCTGACTCCATCCCAGCAGAGATATACAAGGCAGGTGGGCCGATCCTAACAGAGCAGCTTCACCATGTCTTCACAAACATATGGGTGAACGAGACCATGCCACAAGATTTCAAGGACGCGTCAATACTCCACCTTTACAAACAAAAAGGAAACCGCAAATCCCGTGACAACCACCGAGGCATCTCCTTGCTTTCAATTGCAGGGAAGATACTCGCCAGAATTCTTCTCAATCGCCTCACAGCCCATCTCGATCAAGGTCTTCTTCCCGAGAGCCAGTGTGACTTCAGAAAAGAACGTGGAACTGTTGACATGATTTTCGCTGCAAGGCAGCTGCAAGAGAAATGTCAGGAACAGAACTGCGAAATGTTCTCCACTTTCATTGACCTTACCAAGGCTTTTGATACAGTCAGCAGAGAAGGACTGTGGAAGATTATGGCAAAATATGGCTGTCCACGAAAGTTTGTCTAAATAGTGCGGCTATTTCATGACGGCTTGCAGGCAAGAGTACAGGAAAATAATGAACTGTCTGAACCCTTTCCTGTCACCAATGAGGTGATGCAAGGATGTGTCCTGGCACCAACACTGTTCAGCCTCATGTTTTCAGCCATGTTGATGAATGCCTTCGAGAACGACGACATTGGTATAGACATCAACTACCGTATGGATTGAAAGTTATTCAATCTCAGAAGGCTGAAAGCTAAAACCAAAATTAACAGCGACACCGTCAGAGAGCTCCTGTTTGCTGATGATTGCGCTCTTCTATACGCCAACTCAGAGGCGGACATGCAACATAATGTTTCAGCTTTCTCACATGCCTGTGCCAACTTTGGGCTCAATATCAACTTGGAGAAGACTGTAGTTATGTACCAGCCAGCTCCAGGGAATAATCACACTGTGCCGAATATCAAAGTGAATGATCATAGACTAAGTGTTGTGGACAAATTCACCTATCTTGGCAGCACTGTGTCACAAGCTGCCACAATTGATGACGAAGTGAATGCAAGAATCTCCAAGGCCAGTGCGGCCTTTGGCAGACTGTACAAGAATGTATGGGACAGAACTGGAATAAGCCTGCAAACAAAGCTAAAAGTCTACACTGCTTTCACTGCTATATGCTTGTGAAACCTGGACTGTGTATCAGCGACACGCTAGGAAATTAAACCACTTCCATACAGTCTGCCTAAGGAAGCTACTGAAGATTAAATGGCAAGACAAGATTCCAGACACTGAAGTCCTAGAAAGAGCGTCCATGCCCAGTATCCACACTATACTGATGAAGAATAAGATTCGCTGGGCTGGTCACTTGACTCGCATGCCAGATCACAGGCTCCCTAAACGAATTTTTTACAGCGAACTGCGTTGTGGTAAACGCTCCCAAGGTGGCCAGAGGAAACGCTTTAAAGACACTCATAAAATCTTACTGAATGCTTTTGGAATTCATCATGACACCTGGGAGGCTGCAGCCAGAGACATCCTCCTCCAGAAACGTCAAGCATTCTTTGCCCGCATTGTCAAAGAACATTTCGAGCCAAAATAGGCCTTATCAGCCATCTTAGAACCCACGGCTCCACACCTTCAACCCCACTGGATGAAATGAATGGTCATCATCATTCTTGATGGACAAACAACATATATATATATATATATATATATATATATATATATATATATATATATATATATATATATACACACACGTGTGTGTGTGTGTGTGTGTGTGTGTGTGTGTGTGTATCTGTGTACCAGGTACAAGTTCAGAGGGCTTAGCAAAGACACACTTTTTACTACTGTTATAGTTATCAAGTCTTGCCTGGAGATCTCGACGTCACCAGTAACCTTCTAGACCAGTGGTTATCAACGTGGGGGCGGGGGGGGGGGGGGGGAGGTTGGAGAATGACGATCTGAACATATGGTGAAGGGGTACATGGGCCAAAACCACTGTTCTGGACGTTTCAAAGGAACTTATCTACAAGGAGTCTGCAGAAGGTTAACTTGGTGATGTACTGTTAGATCTATGTTTCTTGTGTTTGGTATATCCCTTTCTTCTTGGCGTCCTGTAATGAAAATACTAATGTATTACTGATCCTTACTCTAAGCCTTTTCATTATTCTATTTGGAATAATACACAATACATATGTTTTATTACCACACTGATCTCTTTATTGTAGCTAACCATTAGTTAGGGGCGAGAGTGTGTGACTGTGCATTATTGTCTGCCAAGTGTAGGGTTAGGGCTGAGGGACATTTATTTAGATGACAGTGGTAGCAGGAGGGTTAACTGGGACACCGGTCTTGTACACCCCCAGGTCTCAGAGTGTACGTTATCCATCCGTCTTTGTCGACCATTCTATATTGTTTTTTTTTTTATAGAGAACTTATACCATTTCTCCTTAGTCTATTTTCACGAGCCATTTTCATAGAAGCCAGGAATACTAATCGGAGGTTATAATATAATCAATATACGCTATGCAGATAACACAGTATTGGTGGCAGATAATGCAACAGACCTATAACAATTGTTAGATACTGTACAAATAGAGAGTGCAAAGAAAGGACTCTTCTTGAATATCAAGAAAACAATAACAACCGCTACACACATGCGTGGGTAATCTGAGTTTGTCGCCCGTGTCTGACAAGGCTAGACATCTAATCCACTACCCCAGGTTCAGGAGCATGGAGTGTAGCAGCATGTTACTGCTTCTCTGTTCAATATCAAGGCCTACCACCCAAGTCATGTTCATTTCCTGTTACTCGTAAAAAAGGTAAAAATAAAATAAAACAAATAATAAGAAAAAGCGGAAACACGATTATGAAGTGAAAGAAGAGCAACGGTAAAAAAGAATCCAGATTTTAGTGAACTACAAAAAATTTATAAAATGAGTTAAGAGAAGAAGTTGAAGGAACAAAAGAAAAACAAATATTCCAACAAATAAATGTCCCTTTAGACCAAATGTTTCTTGTGTCAAACAGGACCTTGAGTTCATCAGGGAGAAATCTTGTCCCACAGCAAGCACACAGCGAAAATAATCGTTTATTGAGCTTTTCTATTTGTGCTGTTGAAATGAATCGGAGAGATAATAACTACGTGTGCTGCAGGGGTAACAAAAATAGAGATTCCCCGTTTTGAAGATACGAAAACGTAATGTGACACAATTAAGAAAATACAAGGAAGTAATGTGACAAAGTTCAGAAGATACGAGGAAGTAATGTGACAAAGTTACGAAGATACACGGAAGTAATGTGGCAAAGTTCTGAAGATACAAAGGAGTAATGTGTCAAAGTTACGAAGATACAGGGAAGTAATGTGGCAAAGTTCTGAAGATACAAGGGAGTAATGTGACACATTTGTGAAGATACAAGAAAGTACTGTGATAAAGTTCTGAAGATACAAGGGAGTAATGTGACAAAGTTACGAAGATACACGGAAGTAATGTGGCAAAGTTCTGAAGATACAAGGGAGTAATGTGACAAAGTTACGAAGATACACGGAAGTAATGTGGCAAAGTTCTGAAAATATGCTTTATTAATGAATAACGCCGGTCTCCCTGGCCTAGAGGTTAGCGTCTTTCTCCGTAATCCCGTATACTCTTGTGAGTGACGTGATGTGCGAGAGAATTGGTAGCGTCAGTAACTTACAGGGTATGCGAACCGGTCGCTCAGAAATCAATGGCAAACTACTGAGCGTAATCTTGCCTAGTACATTAACAGCAGCTGAAAAATGCTGGTGTTGACTGCAACGTCCTGTAAGGGATATGGAACATTAAAAAAATGAATAACGTGTTGTCATGTCGATACACTAGAATTTTCTTGCCCAGTTGTTATCTCGAAAACTATAAAATAATCATCATTATGTAGCATGTTCTTTGCAGAACGTCGGTCTCATCACAGCCCGCGGAGAAATTTCTCCATACCTTGTCATTTCTCCTGCCTCATGCAGCCTCATCATCATCATCATCATCATCATCATCATCATCATCATCATCATCATCATCATCATCATCATCACCATCATCATCATCATGTATCATGTGGAGTTAAATAGTCTCAAGGGAGCTGAGTAGTTTCGAGGTATGGTGTCCGCCTCGAGTGCTGGAGTTCCCGGGTTCATGCCCCAGTGAGGGCCGGGATTATTTCACGTGGACGTCTAGTAACACAATTTCCCCTGGTCTCTGGGTAGTGAGATCAGACACCCGTGTGTATTGTTGCGCACGTAAAACATCCCTTGGCGTTTGGAAATCGAAAAAAAGAGTAGCCTAACGGAGCTACCCGGGCAAAATTTCGAGTTAAAAATCTACCCAAAGTATTTCAGGATCCTCGCCGGTGCTCGTGCACTGAGCTGAGATTCTCCGAACTCAGGCTTGAGTTAGAAGTAGATCGGAGCACTTATGGGTTAAACCCGTGTGCCGTGATGTTGATCCGTCCACTAAACTAAACTAAACTAAACTAAACAGTTAAATAGTCTAAGTTTGGTACTTGATTTAATTTCCTTTGACTGCCACGTATTTTCTAGAACTATGAAAGTTCCTCGTGCCTTTTGCAGTATTATTTTAATATTTCTATCTGTCCCACCTTCTTTGTCACCTAATTACGCGTATGGTTCCATCTTTGTGTCACCAATGGCGATCGGTGTATCCTATGCTTATTTAATCTCATTATCTGCGTCTTTCCGCTTTGCGTTTTTTAGGATTAATTATTGTGATCTCCCATCAGGTGTATTCAATTTATCTCTCATCTGATTGGGTGTGTGTTTCAGGAGGAGAGTATCATCAGTGAAGTTCAGGTTATTAATCTGAAGAGTTCGAGTCCACTGAATTCCACTTCAGATGGTAGTTGCTGTCGTCATAACCTAGTCTACACATGAACAGCTACGCAATATGTCCACCAGATGTCAGCCCACGTAATCAGCTTCCTAATATGGCCACCGGATGTCAACCTACGTGAGTAGCTGCCCAATATATCCACCGGATGTCAACCCATATGATCAACTCCCCAATATGGCCACCAAATGCCAGTCCATGTGATCAACTACCCAGTAGGTTCACCAGACGACAGCCCATATAATCATTCAACTAAAATGTTTACTACACATCAGCCTCAATTTTCGAGCACTCAGTAATATAATATATGCTCATGTCAGGCGTTGACACATAAACTCAGCATAGAAAGTCAGTTTTATTTAGTTTATCAATGTCCCCACACCGAGAACATAGTTTTTTTTTTTTACTTTTTCAACGCTACTCATGAACAGGAATACATTTTGCAATTAATTGACTTCAAAATATGCATTTGTTGAATAACTCAATCACATGACAATATAACTCCAACATTTCTGTTTCTCCTTCTGGCAGTTAACTCCAACGGCAGTTCGTTTATCTTTAGACGTCATCTTCCCTTGTGTATTGCTGCCAATCTCGGTCTCGTCTACACTCAACTTTTCTCTTTTGCATAGTTTTTAAAACGAGTGTCATAGCATTCTTAATTGCCAACATATTTGTTTACATTTGATTTCTCACACTCTCATTTTTTTCTAACTTCCTAAAGACATTTTGTTTGCTTCCCTTATCAATTGCTGAATGTAAACAAAACAAAACAAAACAAAAGACTTTAAAATTACCGTTCTTATCCTATCTTTTGATAACAGTAATTGCTGTCATTATGTTATAGTCGGTCAAACTCAGATTACTTTATACATTAATGCAATAATCTTCTTCTTCTTCTTCTTCTTCTTCTTCTTCTTCTTCTTCTTCTTCTTCTTCTTCTTCTTCTTCTTCTTCTTCTTCTTCTTCTTCTTCTTCTTCTTCTTCTTCTTCTTCTTCCTCTTCTTCTTCGTCTTCGTCTTCTTCTTCTTCTTCTTCTTCTTCTTCTTCTTCTTCTTCTTCTTCTTCTTCTTCTTCTTCTTCTTCTTCTTCTTCTTCTTCTTCTTCTTCTTCTTCTGCGTTCCGAGCCATTGAGTTTCTTTGCTGCAGATATAATCCGTCTCCATTCGTCTCTCTGTTTGACCTTCTCTTGCCACTCGTTGATTCCAATATGCAATTTGCAATATTAACGTCACAAAAATTGAGCATTAGTGTGGCAGGCCGTTGATGGTTCGCCATTTATCACCTTTGCCATGCAATAATACATCCTTTTACATTTAAAGCAGAAAGGTTTTTAATCCTCTTGTTCTGGTATTTATTTCTGAGGTGTATTTATCTTTATACTCTATTAGATGACCTCGTCTTATATACTAAGAGGAAACACACACACACACACACACACGCGCGCGCGCGCACGCACACACACACACACACACACACACACACATATCAATTAACCGTCACCGTCCGGACCAGGGCTGTGACGGATAACCCAATAGATGGATAACCGGAAAGATAGATAACAGAAATCGCTTAATACATATGTACAGTAACGTGATTTCACTTCGGGCTGGGTATGAAAATGAAAATAACATCCTTTAAAAGTGAATAATACATACATATTGTATTTAATTTTACAAAACGGTCAATATATAATTTGAATATAAGAGTAATAATGTACAGACATGTATTGCAATACTATAAACCTACATTCATCATCATCAAGTGCCGTGCCGGCTGGCGTAGGCGTTCATGGCTCTCCATAGATCTCGGTCTTTGGTTTTCTGGATCAACTCTGCTTCTGATATTCCTCCATGCCACCGTCTCAATCCATCCAGCATCACTTCTCTTGGTCTACCTCTGCCTCTCTTCCCCTCGATCTTTCCAGTTGTTACGATGTTCTCCAATGCCTCTCTTCTCATCACATGACCGAAGAAAGATGTTTGTTTCTGTCTTATTGTTGTATATAATGTTCTAGTTTCATTAGCCTGTTTCAGGCAGTCGTCGTTAGTTACTCTGGCAGTCCAAGGAATTCGCAACATTCTTCTCAGGAACCACATCTCTGTTGCTTCTAATTTCTTCTTAATTTGTTCATTTACATTCCAAGATTCACTGCCATACAGCAAAGCTGGTTCTACGTAGCATTTCAGCACTCTCTTTCTTACATTCGGTGATAGTGACTTATTGCATAAGATACTCTTCATTTTCTGAAATGCGGCTTTTGCCTGCCATATTCTGCTCCTAACCTCTGTTGTACATCTTCCATCTGATACTATAAATACCCCTAGGTATCTAAAATTATCAACTTGGTTAAGGATTTTCCCTTCTATTTCTATGTCACATTTTGGTGTCACCATTTTCTTTGATATTACTATTGTTACTGTTTTCTTGATATTCAAGGAGAGTCCTTTCCTTGCACTCTCTGTTACTACAACGTCTAATAATTGTTGTAGGTCTGTTGAATTATCCGCCACCAATACTGTGTCATCTGCATAGCGTATATTATTTATATTATAACCTCCAACTAGTATTCCTGGCATCTCTTTGATCTCTCTCATTATTACTTCGCTATACAGGGAGAAAAGATCTGGTGACAAGACACACCCTTGTCGTACTCCTAGCTTTATCTGTTCGTAACTACCCTCTTTATTTCCCATTTTAATTGCTGCTACTTGGTTCCAGTAAATATTCTTTATTATTCTTAAATCTTTTCCATCAGTGTTGATATCTTCCAACATTTTAATCAGTTCATCATGTTTTACTTTATCAAATGCCTTAGTATAATCTATGAAGCACAAATATATGTCTCTCTGTTTCTCTATTGACCTTTCTATTAGTGTCCGTAATGTATAGATTGCATTGTTTGTGCCCTTTCCTTCCACAAATCCATACTGTTCTTCACTAATTTCCATTTTTATTTTCTTTTTGGTTCTTCTCATTATGATTCTAAGTAGAAGCTTAGTGATATGGTTTATAAGGTTAATTGTACGAAAATCTTCACAATCAATTGCTCCTGGTCTTTTTGGTATAGCTATAAATACAGATTTCAGCATATCACTGGGTAAATATCCACTGCTGTAAATATCATTCAACATTTTGGTTAATATATCTACTCCAAATTCTCCCAATACTTCTAATTCTTCTATTGTGATTTCATCTGGCCCAGCTGTTTTTCCTTTCTTCATACGTTTCATAGCCTCATCGACTTCTTCTTTCAGAATAGGTGGACCTTCTAAGTTACTATCTTCTGTTAATTCTTCCCTTTCTCCTTCATATAATTCTCTTATATACTCATTCCACCTCTTCATTATAGCATCTTCCTCTTTCCTGTTTTTGATTTCAAAGCACCCTGTATTTATTCTTATTTTTCTTCCTGTAAGCTCACTGATTTGTCTGTGCATATTTTTTGTATCTTTAATGGAATTTAATTCAATTTTTTTGCATTGCTCGTTTAACCAACTTTCTTTAGCCTTCCCACATTTATCTTTTATTTCTTTATTTATCTTAGCGTATTCTTGTTTGTCATTTTTACTCTGTTTTCTTTTGTCCATCAGTTTTATGATATCTTCATTCATCCATTTTTTCTTAGCTATTTTGCCTCTCTCCGGTAATACTTCTTTGCTAGTTTGATGAATGGAGTCCCTTAACATTTCCCATTGTTCATCTATACTATGTATTTTAGTTATTGCATTGTACCTATTTTTCACAGTCACTCTGTATTGTTCTTGCATTTTTTTAATCTATTTTCAGAACATCTTTATTAAGTCTCATGTTCTTAACCATTTTTTCCCCTCTCTTTAATCTTACCTGTAATTTCTTTAATCTTACCCTGTATTTATTCTTATTTTTCTTCCTGTAAGCTCACTGATTTGTCTGTGCATATTTTTTTCATTTACATTCCAAGATTCACTGCACAGACAAATCAGTGAGCTTACAGGAAGAAAAATAAGAATAAATGGCACCTACATTACTTTAACATAATCAGCCACTTCCTTCTGTGTTTTGAGGCTCGAGTTTTCTGCGCGGCGATGTTCCGTATTTTACGCAGAAGAAGGAGCTGTTTTGAATTTACCTCCTCTTGCATTCCAAACCAGTCGATGCACTTTGATAACATTGTCTATGCTTCTGAGTGGCTATTTGTAAGTTTTTGGTTAAGAACGTATCAATCATCATCATCAATTTCTTCTTCTTCAACGGAAGTCACACTAGAAACAATTTCATCATCGTTCAAAATTTCAAAGCCTCCATCCATTTTGTCACATTCCAACCAATCTGTTACTTCTTCTGGCGTAATGTTTTCACTATTGAGTACTACGTTGTTGCAAAGATGCACAATTTCGTCACACTAACAGTCTCAGAGCCGGTCTCTCTGGCTGTGGGGTTACAACACTTTCTCTCTGTAATCCCGTTTATCACGCAGTCTCGTAGCGGAGCGAGAGCTGAGGCGGTTCGACCCCCGCTCGTGACTTGCGGGATACTGAGCCGGCCGCTCAGAAAGCAATGGCAAACTACTGAGCGTAATCTTGCCAAGAGATCAACATACAGCTGAAAGATGCTGGTGTTGACAGCTAAGTCCTGTAAAAGGATATGCTAAAAAAAAAAAAAAACAGTCTCAGTTCCTTTCCAAATCAAAACTTTGGCTCTAAATGTTAGACGCTTCGCACAAATCAAAACACAGCTTAAAAATACTGAACAATAGCACTATCGTAACGTTATGCTGAAAGCGTTAATCAGGGCACAATGAAACAAAACATTCATTTGAACACACTGGATACTCTGTCACGACTGATATCAGTATGTAACACAATAGCGACTGGTTAGTGATAGGTTTGTGACGCGCCAGAACCAAGCTCAACTCCTCCGCCACCGAAGATTAATCACTTCAGCTATCATAAAGTACAGTCACTTCCAACTTTATACAGTAGGGTGTAAAAGTAATCCATGGACAATTTTAGAAATCATTGTTTGTTTGTTGATACACACGCATATGTTTTAAAGACTATAACGGATAACAGAAATTGACGGTTACTCGAGTGGCGGTTAATCGAAGCTTTACTGTATATATTTCCTCTTAGTCTATTTATTCAGCAGAAGAGACTTGAGAAATTCTATCCAGAGTCATCCAAACTCGTACAGAAAGAATGTCACACCACATTGCTACACCATCCAACATCTCGTTTAAATAAACTGACTAGAGTCGAAGATGCAATTAGCAGTTTACCAACTATGATTACTTTAAACCGTTAATTTTAAATATTTCCATGCAGTCAAAAATAATTCCTTCTTCCATTTTACGTGCCCAGTTCCGTATCGATTAGCTGTTAACTCCATCTCTTCACGCCACTAGCAATAAAACAGCTCTTCAGTTGACATCTTTGAGTGCTTACGTCTTCGCCTGCAACTTCCACTTCACAGTTCATTGGTTCTCCAAACTGATCAAGGGTCCATCTAAGCATTAAATTCAACCTTTCTATCGATCGCAGATTTACAGAAAGCTATCGCTCCATGCAAATGACATTGCTTCATGTAATAAATCTCTTACGGGTGGTAAATTACTTCTTGCATGTATCTATGTTTATGTCACCAGAAGCGGCTGTTTCGCTGAATAACGGGAGCTAGATCGTTAATTTCATATACGTCTTCACTGGGTAGTGCAGCGTGATTGTAAAATTCATTCATAAATTCACACGTAATGATTGGTGTCTGAGACAAGAGAGGAACGAAATAATTTTGAGAGGATACTTTGACGCTGTTTGTATTCTCCGTACTTTTATATTTGGAGAAGAACATTTATTTCCTATGGTTTAATCAAACTCTAAGGCATGTCGAACAATTCATTTCTTGAAGAGATTAGAACAGTAATCACAATGACGAATGTGGCCTTGTGTAAGATGGAAAACATACTGATGAATAAAATGATGTCAATTGCAACGAGAAAAATAGCGTTCAAGTGCTAAATAGAACATGTATATTTTTAAATGTGGACAATGAGCAGACAAGCTGAAAAACATCTAATGACAGAGGAGATGTAGTTTCTGAGGAAAATGCGAAGAATACCATGAACAGACAGAAACACAAATGAGTAAGTCCTACAAGAAGCAAATGAGAACCGTAAACTGATTAGAGAAATTGGACATAGATAGTCACAATTTTTTGGACATGTTATCAATCAATCAATCAATCAATCAATCAGGTGCCGTCTACGCAATGAAGGTTGCGGAGCCGGCACCTGATTTATTGATTGATTGATTGATTGATTGATTGATAAGTGTCCAAATGGACACGTTATATGAATAAATAAATTAGAAGACTTGATGATAATTTCCATGATGCAACAACATGGCGTGGCCGAGACAAGAATGCGGAGCTGATCCACTACTCTTGTAGTAGTATAAGATAGCGAAACATGGCCGCCCACGCTTATCCGCACAGCACATAAAGATGATGATGATGATGATGATGAGCAATTAACTGGTGGAGAGTGTCGACAAATAGCTGAATGTTGTCTTCATGAGCAGCTGCTGGAAGGCTGTTTCCAGACATCACCAAGTACCCATCAGTGAAAAAGAAATAATTAAATAGAAGAAGACGGATGTTTAACATTTCATATATGTATTAGTCTTGACATAATACCAGTAATAATAATGAAGATTAGTCAATCCAATGCTACTAGCTGTAAGTTTCAGACATGATAGGCAAGAAGAGACTCGGCTGGCAATCAGCAATACGCAAATGCCTAGAGATGAAAACATGGCAGACACAAGAGTGCAGCCAGAGTTGAGCTATAGTGTGTTTTTTTTTGGTTGCCTCAATATAAAATTCAATATCTCAGTAACGGGCTGAGATAAAATGATGAGATTTAGTATATAACGTTATCATTATGTCCACCCAACAAAAAAATTTTTGTTCTGGAGATTTTACAACAGATTTTAAAGTTAGCTTATATACGGTATATTAATTATGACTTAAAGATTACGTCCATGATTTTAACAGTTTTACAGCTTCCCCAAGATTCGACCCAAATTATTCAAAATTTTCACGTGACTTTCGTTTTCAAACAAACAGCGCGAAGATTCAGAGGCGTCTCCAAATGTGGGTTCTTTCATGAAACGTGATTATATAAATAAACTAGCTGACAAGGCCCGGTTTCTGGTGGAAATCAATCAATCAATCAATCAATCAATCTATCTATCTATCTATCTATCTATCTATCTATCTATCTATCTATCTATCTATCTATCTATCTATCTATCTATCTATCTATCTATCTATCTGTCTGTCTGTCTGTCTGTCTGTCTGTCTGCCGGTCGGCTGACCCATCCACCGACCCACCGATATCTATCTATCTATCTATCTATCTATCTATCTATCTATCTATCTATCTATCTATCTATCTATCTATCTATCTATCTATCTAATCTAATCTATCTGTCTGTCCTATCTATCTAATCTGTCTGTCTGTCTGTCTGTCTGCCTGCCTGCCGGCCCACCCACTAACCGACCGACCTACCGATATCTATCTATCTATCTATCTATCTATCTATCTATCTATCTATCTATCTATCTATCTATCTATCTATCTATCTATCTATCTATCTATCTATCTATCTATCTATCTATCTATCTATCTATCTATCTATCTATCTATCTATCTATCTGCCTGCCGGCCCGACCACCCACCCACCGACAGACCGACCGACCTACCGATATCAATCTATCTAATCTATCTGTCTGTCCTATCTATCTAATCTATATGTCTGTCTGTCTGCCTGCCTGCCTGCATGCCCACCCACCCACTAACCGACCGACCTACCGATATCTATCTATCTATCTATCTATCTATCTATCTATCTATCTATCTATCTATCTATCTATCTATCTATCTATCTATCTATCTATCTGTCTGTCTGCCTGCCTGCCTGCCTGCCGACCCACCCACCCACCCACCGACCGACCGACCCACCCACCGACCGATCCACCCACTCAGCCAGCCAGCCAGCCAGCCATCCATCCACCCACCTATCTTTCTGCCTACCTACCTACCTACCTACCTACCTACCTACCTTTCTGTCTGTCTGTCCGGGCCGCGTCATTCATTTTATTCGGAGACTGCCGAGGGTCGTCGCTGGAGCTACGGAGTTCGTGCTTTGTGCGACGCTTTCCGCGCTGCGGAAAGAAACTGAGACATATGGGATAAAAACCCGGTGCAATGCAGCCGATTCTGTCGACTGAAAGCTACTTCTTTGATTGCACCCACTCCCATACGAATCCAGATACGCCTTTGTTTGTCATCTGAATTTGCAGGTCCTCATTACCGTAAACATAATTTTTTTAACAAGAAATCACTAGTTGTTAAGCAAAACATCAAAGGAATGATGCCGCTTTTAATGATTTAAGTTGTTTTTGGACCTATCAAAGACATATTCCTTGGGTGGGGGTAAATATAAGACGGCTGGAAAAATTTCATAACGATGCAACAGATAGTTTTCAAAATAATTGATCTTGAATGAGGGCATAAATTTCCGGACAGACTATAGGTTGGTCGTGTCTGCAAGATGGGAAAAGACTGGCAGTCGAACTAAGCATTATAGGCCAAAATCGAAGTATCACAATCTTCTAGACGTCAAAGTGTTATTACAACTAAAACATCGAACAGACAATGAGGGAATGGGGAATTCTCTGGAAACAGAAAGCTGCACTTAGGCTGAGCTGGGTTAGTCCTATTAATTCAAACACTAACAACTTGATCTCTCTGACTGTGCCACCTGCCAATGATCATCTAAATACATCGATATACGTGATGCTTTTACTTTGAATCATGGACAGAAAAAAAAGAAATTGTGTTGCGTATCCCTTACGGGACGTTGCAGTCAACACCAGCATTTTCAGCTGCTGTTGATGTACTAGGCAAGTGTTACGTTCAGTAGTTTGCCATTGCTTTCTGAACGACCGGCCCCTATACCTTTTTCGAAAAAACCAGCATCGCCGTGTTTCGAACCCGGGTATACGGGCTCACAAACCGCGTTCGCAAGCGGAAAGGACATGTCTAAAGTCAGATGGTCATAACTGAATTGTTGCAGTCATTAAAGCAAAATGACGAACAGTATCATATGTTTTGGATCATCATATTTTCCAAGAAGAAACCACACAGCAGGCATAACACGATTTATGTTACACTATCCATATGTGGCCGGCCTCTCTGGCCGAGGGGTTACACCACTTTCTTCGTAATCCCGTTTATCACGCAGATTCTCGTAGCGGGCGAGAACTGGGAGCGGTTCGTCCCCCGCTGGTGACTTGCGGGATAACTGAGCCGGCCGCTCAGAAAGCAATGGCAAACTACTGAGCGTAATCTTGCCAAGAAATCAAAAATCAGCTGACAGATGCTGATGTTGACAGCGATGTCTTGTAAAGCACATGCAAAAAAAAAAAAAATAACAACAATATGGGACATAATTCCCGGTGATGGTGGTGGTGGTAGTGGTCTTGGTACTTGTGGTGGTAAGTGGTGGTGGTAGTAGTTATGGTAGTGATGGTGGTAGTAGTGGTTGTGGTAGTGGTAGTGGTAGTGGTGGTAGGTAGTGGTGGTGGTAGTAGTAGTGGTGGTGGTAGTGGTAGTGGTGGTAGTGGTGGTGATAGTGGTAGCGGCGGTAGTGGTGGTGGTAGTGGTGGCTGTGGTAGTGGTGGTGGTGGTGTTAGTAGTGGTAATATTAGTGGTGGTGGTGGTGGTAGTGGTGGTGGTGATAGTAGTGGTAGTGTGGTGGATTGGTGGTAGTGGTAGTTGTGGTGATGGTATTGGTGGTTATGGTGATGGTGGTAGTGGAGGTGGTAGTGGTGGTGGTGGTAGTGGTGTCGGTGGTATTGCTGGTGGTTGTGGTGCTGATCTTTTTTTGCCCATTCTGTAAAACGTGTACCTGGTATTGTTTATAATTATTTAGGAAAGCAATATCGATGAAAAAAGTCAGACCATCACTTTATCTGTTTATGATAGGTACTTTCTTTCCGATTTGCCGTACTTTACAGGAGATTATTTTCCGTTAATTTTCGTTTGTTTGTTTGT
This sequence comes from Cepaea nemoralis, assembly GCA_014155875.1. NCBI lineage: Eukaryota > Metazoa > Mollusca > Gastropoda > Stylommatophora > Helicidae > Cepaea > Cepaea nemoralis. The sequence goes on from JACEFZ010027656.1 coordinate 84,180, forward strand.
TTGTTTGTTATGGTGTCTCCATTTAAAGGATATATAGAGTACTCGTTATGTTAAATTCCCCGATTATTTCAAGTTCGCGTTAAAAAAGGGACCAATTACTTTATATAGTTTTTCCCTCCTCGGTTTACGTGTGTGCATCTCGTGTTTCTGAAATTCGTTTCTCACACAGAGATACAGAGTGACCTTTTCAGACGTAAGTAGACCCACACATCACGTTTTATGTAGATGTATTTGTTTGTTCTAGTATGTGTTATTAGATGTATCGTCCATTTTTATGTAAATCTTGTCATTTTCGACTATTAAAGTCGGGAGGCTTATTCCAAACGAAGATGATAAAAATTGCATGCTCTGATGTGATATTTAAATGACCGGAAATAGCCGTTTCCTTGTCAGCGATAACTATTTAATATTGTTATGGAATATTCACAGCGATGTGAGCGCCAAAGAATGCATGATTGCATTCAACGTCAAATTTAGTATTTGTGTATAAATTTTCATCACTCTGCATGGGCGGGATCATTGACAATTTTTAATCTTTCCAACGGAACATATTTTGTCAAAATGCATCTACGGAAATCTACGTTGGCTGACAAGTCTCGCCGCGTGCAGTCTGCGCGCGGTCTGACGTCATCAAGGCATGGCGTGATGTATACATCTGAGTGTCTGGATGTGTGTGTGTGTGTGTAAGTGTGTGTGTGTGTGTGTGTGTGTGTGTGTGTGTGTATATATATATATATATATATATATATATATATATATATATATAATTGGCAGAGTTATAGGCCCTTGTGTTAGACAGCACTGAGTTATCTCCTTGACGACAGTGCAACCAACAGTTGTGTGATTGTGTAGGTTGGGTCATAAAAAATGAAAAGGTCAAAACCGTTTTCTTTATATCTTCCTTGTAAATTATAAACTTACACACAAACATTAATATCTCGGCTTCAAATTGACCCACAGACTTGAATAGGGTATAGTTGGATTTGTTTTTTTTTTCGAGAGCTATCCAACTATGCAGGTTATATAATTAAAAAGCAATTTAGAAAAAAAGTTACTAAAGTGGCTAGTTTATGAGGTCACCTAGTTCATATGTGGCACCCATTCGAGATTAAATTTGACTGATAAGAGTGCGTTGTGACATATGGTAGTTTAGAAGGCAGATCCCACCTACCTGAGATATTACATCTGGGCTTGATGAGACATCCTATTAATGGCTACCAGTGATGTATGTATACACACTAAAGATGACCGACACACTACTGACCAGACTACGCTTGTTTATGGTTAAAGTTAGTTGCATATCTTTTATATGACGTGGCAGTCAACACCAGCATTTTTTGCTGTTGTGATTTCTAAGCAAGTTTACGTTCAGTAGTTTGCTAGTGCTTTCTGAACGAATGGCACTCATACCATTTCGTAAAAGAACCAACGAAAGGCGGTCTGCTGCCACATCGCCCGCAGCTGTGTTTTAAACGTTTGTATGGGGGATTACGAATTGCGTCCGTCAGGCCATCGCCATGGAGCCGGCTGTTTATGGTTATATGCGGAAAATAGCCAATCACTATATTATTAGGCTGTTTTTGTTTTGTGTGCAACATTTTGTTCTCTTTATAACAGTATCTATAAATTGGCACTTATCTGTCAAGACAGTGTTATTGTTTTAATCCCCAGCAGTGGCGGGCATTTTTTTCACGACTAGCACTGCTTCGGGGTCGACCTGTTCTCATATAATTGGCACCAGACAATTTTCAAAATGTTCCAGGAAGATAAGGAAGAGAGGAATGGAGCTGTGATTTCATCTAATTATTCAATAGCTTAGAATATGCGACATTTTATCATTTCCTATCCCAAGGGCAGTATCCAATGGGAATATGCGTTTACAAAAGATTACAGATGATAATGAATTTGCCTAACAAGAAATGGTAACTTTAGCTTTGGCACACCATTAGCGGTCGTATGAAGCGTTAAAGCGATCACTGGTCTACATGATTTATTTATGGCATTCGCAGCTCCGGGAAGTGGTAACAAATGGTCACTGAGTTTCCGTATGCTGTTAACTCTCATCATCCTAGTAATCATCGTCATGTAACAGGCCCTGTGCAGAACATCGCACTCATAAGCCTATAGAAATGCTCCCATTGTCATTTCCCCTTGTTCATGCATGTTCATGTCCAGTTTTCTTAATACGTTGTGCCCACTCTCGTGTTTCCCCAGAAACTTCTACTCCTTCCTCCTCCTCCCTCCTCACCATCTCTCCTACTCATAAGATACTCCCCCCCCCCCCCACACACACACACACACACACGCGAAGATCAGCACAATCAGGAATGGAAACACGAAGGTCTGCAGGCCACAAACCCAATACAACAAGCATTTAAACATCATCACGTCAACACGATAACTATGGGCGCAGATCAGACTGGACGGCGACTGAGAAGGCCATCAGCGGTTTCGCGGCAAAGGAATCCACGTCAAGGGACACAAGAAGATGATACGATTGTATTTATACTAACCTAACGGAGGACACACCGGGCCATTATCAGTTCTCGAATGAACCTCCCAGAAAATGTTTTAGTTGCCAAATGTAGACATTGGAGGAAATTACATAGAGATTGGAAAGAAAGCTGTTTGAAGGAAACTTGGAAGGAAGACAAAAATCGATCTTTACGAACGTCATAACCGGACCTCCGCGATTCTTCTGTCTCGCTGCTTTAAAACATACAACATAAAAAGTTCTGCATGACCATTGGCACAACTGTATAATTTTAGTGTATTTTCTTTTAGTTTTTCTCTCGGAGGTGATGTCAATAAGTATTGAATATATCATCATCATCCAGTGCCTTGCCGGCTGGCGTAGGCGATCATGCCTCTCCACAAATTACAATCTCCGACATCATGGATCAATTCGTGTGTTGACTCCCTTTCGTCCCAGGACACAAGACTGTCAAGAATCTTCTCCCACTGTCTTATATATATATATATATATATATATATATATATTTATATGCAATTCTTGCGCTGTTTGCTTTCTGTCTCACATTTGTCTTCACACAAGAATATCATTTGGAAATGTTTTTCATGGCAGAAGATTAAATCAATGACAGAAGCACAAAACACTAAACACTAGATAACAGAAGCATAATACACTAAATACTAGATATCATAAATACTATCAATTAAATATTAGACAACAGTAGCACTAGATAAAAAAAAAGTCGCTTAAAAATCGACAGGGTCGACTTCATCGCACCGGGTTTTATCCCTTATGGCTCGGTCCCTTTCCGCAGCGCGGAAAGCGTCGCACAAAGCACGAACTCCGTAGCTTATAGCGACGACCCACAGGAGTCTCCGAAACATTTAACTCGTAAACCGAAGGGTGCGGCCCGGAATCGAATCCACAACCATCGGAGCACCAGTCAAACGGCTTGACCACTTCGCCACAGAGACTCCCCACTAGATACTAAATGCTAGACAATAGAAGCACTAGAAGCTAAAATTAGATAACAGAAACAGTAGATACTAAACTTTATACCACAAAGAAATTGACATGAATTTATTTCATCACCAAGATCGAACTGCAACTTCCAAATGACTGCATGGTCCTACTTTAAGAACAAGCGTGATTGAATATTCTACCGACGTTTGTAAAGTTCAAGTAAACATTATTCAAGAATATTTGATGTGGAGTGTTGTGCTGATTTGTTCTCCCAGTTATGCAAGGCTGTGCGGAAATTAGGGCTGATGCGCTAGTTTAAAAGGTATTCATCACTTAGACGTTGAAAATGGACAATGGGAATCCACTGACGGAAATAAATAACTGTTGTATGATAATAATAAGTTGATGAATTTTCTCAATGACCGCTTATGAAGAGTGGAGCAATTTCTGTATGGAACTAGTCGCAGGCGCCAATGTTGAGGACAGCTCATCGTGTTGTTGTTGATGAGCGTGCAAGTGCCAGTCAGCATTCATCCACATTCTTCATCTGCTGCATGCTGGGTTGCCCAGGGTACACTTAGACACTGACATTGATTGATTGTTAATCATAATAATAATGAACCCATAAGCCTTCATCCGGGAGAGTCAATAAATGTACCTGTATGCATTCCCTAACTACCAAGTCTCAACGGATTCACGTACATCGCTTACATCAACTAAGTAATTGTTAGCAATAATTTAACCGAGAGCGCCACATAATAAGAGTGCTTTCTGGCTGGGCTTTTAATCTGTTGTGTACAATCATTGTTGTATGCGTTGTTAACAGTTATTTGAACGCACAAGAGTCCAAAGTCTGAATAATTTTTCGGATGAGTGGTAAGATCTGACCACACAGGGCCTGGCAGAAAATCGCTTTGTACCGCAAATGGCAGATTCATGATTAAACCACCGGGACACAATAATGGAATTCACGATTGCGAGTCCAGAGTTTAGATTTAGAATACTACTCCAATTGTCTGTGTAATTACATCCTTTCACTGTGTGATTGGTTAGAGATAAAACGGACCGATATTTAGAGGAAGTGACATTAACTACATACTTCTGATTTTATAGGTTACCAAACTGGTGTGAGTCATGGACCATCACTATCCATCCATCATGTGACATGCCGGAAAGCGTGGGCGGTCATGAATCGCCATTTCACTCGATCACCAGAATCGTGGATCAGCTTAGTGTTTCTGTCTCGACCATGCCATGTGGCCAAGCCATCCAGGTAATTACTTCTCGGTCTTCCTCTTGGTCTGTTCCCTTCGATCTTGCCAGTTGTCACCAAGTTCTCCAATTCATTTCTTCTCATAACATGTCCAAACAATTTTGACTGTCTACGTCTAATTTCTCTAATCAATTTACGATTTTCATTTGTCTCCTGTAGTACTTGGTCATTGGTTCTTCTGTCTGTCCGTGGTATTATTTGCATCCTCCTCAGAAACCACATTTCCACAGCCATCAAATGCTTTTCAGCTTGACTGTTGATTGTCCAAGTTTCACTCATCATCATCAAGTGCCCTGCCAGCTGGCGTAGGCGTCATGGCTCGCCACAGATCTCAGTCTTTGGTTTTCTGGATCAACTCTGCTGCTGATATTCCTCTATGCCACCGTCTCAATCTATCAAGCATAATTTCTCTTGATCTACCTCTGCCTCTCTTCCCCTCGATCTTTCCAATTGATACGATTCTCTCCAATGCTTCTCTTCTCATCACATGACCGAAGAAAGATGTTTGTCTCTTCCTTATTGTTGTATATCTTTCAACCTCACTGGATAAAACGAATGGTCATCATCATTCTTGATGGACAAAAACAACATTGTTTTGTACAATTTTCTAGCTCCATTAGCCTGTTTCAGGCAGTCGTTGTTAGTCACTCTGGCAGTCCAAGAAATTCGCAACATTCGTCACAAAAACCATATTTCTGTTGCTTCTAATTTTTTCTTAATTTGTTTATTTACATTCCAAGATTCACTACCATTCAGCAAAACTGGTTCTACATAGCATGTCACAACAGGTGACAACTGGTAAGATCGAGGGTAACAGACCAAGGGGAAGACCTAGAAGCAAGTACCTGGATGGCTTGGCCTTGTGGCATGGTCGAGACAGAAACACGGAGCTGATCCACGACTCTGGTGATCGAGTGAGATGGCGGAACATGACCGCCCACGCTTACCAGCATGGCACATGATGGATGGAAAGCATGTCAGCACACTCTTTCTTACATTCAGTGGTAGAGACTTATTGCATAAGATACTCTTCATTTTCTGAAATGTGGCTTTTGCTTGCCCTATTCTGCTTTTAATCTCTGTTGTACATCTTCCATCTGATGTTATAAATGTTTCACTACAGAAGAAAATCTGAGCTTTTGAGCTTAAATGTTACAAACAAGTTTTAGAATTTCGTAGGCCAAACGGATAAAAACAATACTGACAATTAAACCAATTTTCTCGAAAACAGTGTCGATTCTTAGACACTGAAATAATTAATCACTTGGACCTGAAAAGAGCAATGATGGAAGGCATGGTTCACGGAATAAAAGGCTGGGGTGGTCGACGAGTACTAAGATGGACACATGACTTTGCAGACACCTTGAGCTTGAGGGTGGATGACGCAGGAGAAATGACAAGAGGTTGAGACATTGTTTGGCGGGCCGTGATGATTGCGAGGGTCTGCAAAAGACCTGCTAGATGATGGATGTTGGCTTATATGTATAATATATAATTATTGACCGATTGGCTAGAACGTCGGATTCTCCTCGGTAAGGTGTGGGATTTTTTTCTGTCGGGGCAAAAAGAAAATCATAACGTGCACAGTTCGCGGCGACTGCACTAGCCAGGCGGCTTTAATTCCTCAGGCTCAAAGACACCCCCCCCCCCCCCCCCCCCCGCTATACACCGCAAGGTACTATATTGGCAGTAAATGGCAATTTTATTTTTTCTTAAATATACAATGATGTACCATGTCGTTATGTGTAGTTGATCACGATTCACCATCTCACAACGATCATCAAAATCTCGTAGCAGATCTGTATTCTTGTTTTGCTTATGCCACGTGTCAACGCCATCCATGTATTATTTTTTTGGCTTTGTTTTTTGTTTAGCATATCCTTTACAGGACCTCACTGTCAACACCAGCATCTTTCAGCTGTATGTTGATTTCTTGGCAAGATTACGCTCAGTAGTTTGCCATTGCTTTCTGAGCGGCCGGCTCACATACCCCGTAAGTTACCGATGCGATTCGAACCACTGCTGATTCTCACCGTCATCACGTTACCGACGAGAGTATACGAGATTACGGAGAAAAGTCATAACCTCTAAGCCACGAAGCCGGCATCCAGGTATTTACCACTGTGCTATTCGCTTGCTCTTTTCCATCAAGTTTGCCACTTGACACTAAGTGTTCACATTTATTTCTCCTCATAACATGTCTCTTCTTTGATTTCCTGAAGAATTGTCTAATTGGTTTTTCTTTCCATTCATGATATACTTTGCGGTTGTTTTCAGAAACCACGTTTCCACTGCAATTAGAGGTGTCTGAGTTCTTCTTCTTATTGTTAATGCTTCACATGCATACAACAGTACAGGTTTCATATATCACTTCAATACTTTTCACATTGCGGATAAGAGCTTTTTATTAGTTAGTACGTTTTCCATCTGGCAAAATGTTACTTTTGCATATGGATTATTAATATAATCTATACAAGGCATCTTCTATAACATCTATTTTTGACGTTTCCAAGATTGTTGTACCAATACGCCTCTTTCAGAAAGTTTTAATTTACTCGGACGTAATATTGTGGTATTTCTCACTCCTTGGTGATGACTATAATTTATGTTTTCTAATAAATTAATTCTAACCCTATTTGATAAACCTTTTGCACTCCGTCGCATTCAAACGGTCTGGCGTAACCTGGCTCACACGAGTATTCTTAATGGTGAAGATGCTTTTATTGTGCAACGATTTACGCTGATTATCTAAACTGTTACAGTTGTCGCATCACAATGTACTAGGGCTATACAACGGCGCTTCCCTTTGCCTTCCGCCAGTTTGTTTACTGTTTAACTGATTCAGTGCCACATGATAATATACCGCCAGATGTGACCTCCCATTTGTACAGAAGGACGATATATCACCATACCAGGATCATCGTGTTATTTATTTTGTTTCGTGGTATCTTTCACAATGTCAACGCTCAGTGAACGAAAATTTATATTATAATACTCGTTCATTTGATTGTGTGCCATGTTTGGTCTGAACTTACTTTTTGTTTGGCACTGAATCAGTTAACTACGTCTACTATTTGTATAAAGACGAAGCCTGCTAGGCAAATGGGAAATAATTATGGCGTCTATTACCAGCCGAAAGCCAAGTCACAGAGTATATAATGTTTGCTTCATTTTTTGCTTTTTCCTTATGGAATAAATATCAGTCATTGGCTTCTGAAGTTTGCCTCTTCTCAAAGCATGCCTAGAAATCAGACTACCGACTTACATTTTTGTAATCAATATATTCTTTTTGTATGCTTCTGAAAGGACGGTCTCGTAAGTTTTTCTGTCACCCCATCCGATTTTGTGCATGCTCCTTAAAAATTATATTTTTCGTTATGCTAGGTTGTTGATAAATGATCGAGTAATATTTACAGTCGTCAGTATCTCATTTAGTGTCCACGACGTTGTCAGTATTCTGATAACAATCACATCATCACTGCCTTCAGCGTCTTTACCATACAACTTTACACATTTACCTGCATTCGCATCCATACAGAAGAACATACATCATATAATATTCCAGCAGTCGTATTATCGTGTTTGTCGTGTTATGTTACTGTTTTTCTTCATCCCACTACTGATCCGGGATAGGCGCAACTGTCAAGATTTGTTTTTATGTTCCAAGAGCTTGGATGGAGCTTAATTTAACATATTCTCTACAGTAAGGCAATACATCCGGGAGGGGCAACAACGCAACAGTCGACAGTATCTTCTTGTCACGTCATGTTAATGCGACTTCTGATCCTTCTGACACGAAGCGACTTCTGATCCTTCTGACACGAAGCGACTGCTACTGGTGGTAATTTTGGTCATTACTAAGGTGTTTAGCCCTTTTGTGAATGTTTGCTTTAAATAAGAGGATAATATGGCTGCTGTTTGCTGCAAATATATGTTCTTTATTATTCGTAGAATTTGCCATGCATGCACGCGCGTGAGTGTGTGTGTGTGTGTGTGTGTGTGTGTGTGTGTGTGTGTGCGCGCGCGCATGCAAGAAAAGAAAACAAACAATGACATATACATTTGGATTCAGTGCTGTGATATATAGTGTTCTCTTCCACCCCTTTGGTCATATTCGTGTTTCCCATATTTGTTTTTTGTATATAAAGCGCGATACGTTGTCCCAATGTGTTCCCCACCAGCTTTTTGTTTATTTGTTTTTGTGTGTTTTAAGGTTGTTTATAAAACAAACACGCAACAGAAAATATATGTCTCTTTGGGAAATTCACACCAAGGAGATTATAGAGAATGTATGTCCCAGTGTGAGCTATCTCTCAGCAGAGACAGATAGTCTAACAACAATATGAAGTTATGCAAATCTGTGTCTTGCGTGAATTGTTAACATTGCCGGGTTCTGCCTGTTGCAAACCCTTTTCCCTGGGGTCAAGTTCGTGCCAACATCAGTTGTTTGTTTTGGTTTATTTTCTGATCCCACTAAATTAATGCTTCCCGTACACGCATAAAACATAGATGTTGAACAGGCGGGGAGAAATAGTGCAGCAATATGATACCAGCTGCCTTTTATTTGCCGGTACATATCAAGGTACACATTATTATAGTGCATTCACATTTGTTTGCCTCAATATAAACATCCAAATCTCAGTAACCAACTGAAGGAAAATTATGAGATTTATTATATAACCTTATCATAATGTACACCCAACAAAAATTTTTTTGTTCTGGAGATTTTACAGCAGATTTCAAAGTTTGTTTATATGCGGTATATAATTTACGGGTCTGAGATGAAATACATAATTTTAAATGTATTACAGCGTACAGATGTTGAACAGGCGGGGAGAAATAGTGCAGCAATATGACACCAGCTGCCTTTTATTTGCCGTTACATATCAAGGTACACATTATTATAGTGCATTCACATTTGTTTGCCTAACCGACTGAGGGAAAATTATGAGATTTAGTATATAACCTTATCATTATGTCCACCCAACAAAACTAGTTTTGTTCTGGAGATTTTACAGCAGATTTCAAAGTTTGTTTATATGAGGTATATAATTTCATAATTTTAAATGTATTACAGCGTAGCCAGACAATCAACGCTCAGTGTTGAATATTGTACGTTTTACCACGAGATTGGCTTTATGCCAACTCCCCACGTTGTTTAAACTATGACTGTTCAGAGGTGTCTCAAAATGTGGGTTATTTCATGAAACCTGGTTAATATATATATATATATATATATATATATATATATATATATATTTTTAATCTTACCGCTTATCACTAACATTGAAATGTGTGAATATTTTTCAATGGGATTGAATGCGAAATTATACACTTCAAAGAATCACTATGAAGTTGTACACATATTTTTGTCAAGAAGCTGATCGCAGGAAACTGTTTTATACTATTACAAATTCCGAAAAAAGAACAGTGCATGCATTGGGTTTGAGTAAACGGTCATTTCGTCGATGAGTGCAAGAATCTGGAATTAAACCACCACGCAATAACCAAACGGTAGGTAGAAAGATTATTGTAGACAGCTTTGACAAAGATGGCATAAGGTGAGCTATTATAAAAATGCTTTAAAAAGTCGCTTAAAATTCGAAAGGGTCGCCTTCATTGCACCGGGTTCTATCCCATATGGCTCGGTCTCTTTTCGCAGCGCGGAAAGCATCGCACAAAGCACGAATTCCGCAGCTCTAGCGACGACCCACAGAGGTCTCCGAAAAATTAAACTCGTAAACCGAAGGATGCGGCCCGCAATTGAACCCACGACCTTTGGAGCCCAGTCAAAAGGCTTGACTACTTCGCCACAGAGACTCCTAAAATTATAAAAATTTTGGATTTTATATCCAGGAGTATCCAGCATTATAAAAATGCTGGATGCCAAAGAAACAGTGACTGTAAGAAAACTTAGGGTTTGGTTGAGAAAGAACAATAACACAGAGCTATACAAAACAACTTTGTGGAAAATTATAAGGACATTATCTTCACTTTTTGAAAGTACAAGGGCGGTAGAAATATTCTTTGCGAGCAACCGCATTTAGGAGCCATGAGAAGCAGATACCTACGTGAAATAAGGGAAATGCGCAAAGAAAACTGTGGCATAGTGTGTTTGGATGAAATGTGGATCAATGCGCACCACACAAGTGATAAGGAATGGCATTCAGTGGATGGACAGATAAAGCGATATGTGCCCAGTAGTATAAGACAGCTTTTGGTCATGGCCCATGCTGGTAATACGCATAATGGCTTACAACAGAATGCTGGGCTCGTGTTCGTATCAAAGCATACAGACAATAGGAATTATCATAATAAAATAAATGGTAATGAATTTGGAGATTGGCTCGAGAATACTGTGCTTCCATCCCTAGATAGACCGTCGTGTCCAATTATGGACAATGCATGATATCAATGTTGTTGCCCAAGAAGGCAAAATACCTACAGCATCGAGCACAAAGGGAGCAATAAAGATTTGGCTCCGTATGGAAAACATACCATTTCCAGAAACTCATTTCTAGCTAGAATTGTTGTCCCTTGTAAAACAGGCGCAAAAAAAGCAAGAAATATCACATCGACAAGTTGACAGAAGAGCATGGCCATAGGTTCTAGAGACTTCTTCTGTATCATTCTCATTTAAACCCTATAGAACTTGTGTGGGCTAAAATTAAAGGACAGATGGCAGTTGCCAATACTACATTCAAATTCCCAGTCCGCGCTGTTAAATATTGATAAAAGTTACTGGAAAAAATGTGAGGACCATGTGTTGAAAGAGGAAGAGGATTATTGGAGAAAGGATGGATTGAATTTTAAGCAACCGAGAGCAATCATCAACCTACTGGAATCGTCCGACACAGATTAAGGTCTGAGCAGATCGCAGACCTTAATCTACATACACACTTACTGGGATATTTTGCTCCAACTATTCAGATGAATTGCAGGCCCTAAACATTACAGCATCAGCATAATGTCAATGGCAACAGTTTGTATTCCACAGTGATGAATTTTCAATTCCACAAGCCCTCAACGGTGACAAACAACTGTATTGAAAAAAAAAAAAACAACAACACACACACACACTAAACGCATTGAATACCAACTGACATATTGTGGCATAACAAGAAACGTGAGAGCAAACACGTTGTCAAATTAGGGGACAACACACGTGCATACGAATCAGTCTATAAACTTCAATGAAAATAGGACCAACATCTTGGTCGTTAAGAACTACAGAGACACTGACAACTATTTTCATAGTGCAAAACAGGTAATCATGTTCCGTCTCTGATCGGTAAACAGCAGAGTAGATAATCTTTCACGAAGACTCAAAGCGGGTCTGTCACCCATGTGTACGTGTGAACAAACTACACAGACAGCTGAACAGATCATTAAAAATGGAAACATGATGACTAAATTGCGGTATCATTTCTGGTCACTCCATACGCACATTAACGCACAACTATTTGGAAGCTTTCACGAACTCCATATAAAAAGCTAACATGAATACATGTGTACACATTATTAACCAGCAGCAGAAGAAACAAGAAGGAAATGAAAAATAAGGTAAGAAATATATTCCTTCTACTTTCCTGTCAATTTACAAATTATTTACCCCATGCCTCTGTAAATTCTCTGTCTTTACTAATATTACACATTGCACCCCTCTCGGGATTCTCCGTGGTGAAGGGGTCAAGCCGTCTGACTCGGGCTCCAAAGGTTGTATGTTCGATTCCTGGCCGTGTCCTTCATTTCACGAGTACATTTTTTTCGGAGACTCCCGAGGGTCGTCGCTGGAGCTACGGAGTTCGTGCTTTGTGCGACGCTTTCCGCGCATGCGGAAAGAAACTGAGCCATATGGGACAAAAATCCGGTACAATGCAGCCAACCCTGTCGACTTTTAAGCTACTTCTTTTATTGCACCCACTCCCATACGAATCCGGATACGCCTTGTGTCGTCATGTGAATTTGCGGGGCTTTCATTATTGTAAAAACAAGTTTGTAAGCGAGAAATCACTAGTTTTTCAACAAAAAATCAAAGAAATGTCGCCGCTTTCGATGATTTAAGTTGCTTTTGGACCTATCAAAGACATATTCCTTGGATAGGGGTAAATATAAGACGGCAGGAAAAATCTCATAACGATGCAACAGACAGTTTTCAAAATAATTGATCGTGAATGACGGCATTCGTTTCTGGACATACTATAGCTTGGTCGATCTCGGAGTCAAGATCAATTAAAGAATATAACTCGGGCGGATTCACATATCCACCAGGCAAGCAAGCCAGCTTGCTAATTACGGCACTACCACATCTCTCAGTTATGACAAAAGACTGCAGTGATAACACCTCACTTCTTTTACAATGTGAAAATATCATCATCAATTATTAGCTTGTCGTGTGCACAAGTCTTCCCCCCCCCCCCCCCCCCCCCCAATTAGATTCATTCTAAATTATTCCTCGTTGCACCTCTAGGTGTGAGGTTTCATCGACTAATCTGAAAACTGCTTGTTGTTCAAGGCATAATGAACGTGTTAAGTAGATTAGACATGCAAACCTCATATCTCTCATGATGTTCCACAATCGACGAGGGTGAACACAGGCTTTCTACTCTGTAGAAACATGAACATCTACACTTGTTTCTCAGCATATATCAACTCGTCATTTTAATAGAATGAAAAACACAATCGCAAGTATTGATTAAGACTCAATGTTGTGGAAAAAATAAGTTGGCATCAGAGGACACAAAACACAATGTATATATTGAAAACAATATGGACACCTAGATTCGAACCGGCAGCCCTTAAATGACGACATTATCATACAATGAACAGGTACACTGCGATGGATGGTCAGCTAGACACCCTAATGGAGAAGAAGTGTCATGAGGAGGCCTTACGTCCAGTTCCGTGTGTGCCTATACTTATCAATGTGTATATTCTCTCTCTCTCTCTCTCTCTCTCTCTCTCTCTCTCTCTCTCTCTCTCTCTCTCTCTCTCTCTCTCTCTCTCTCTCTCTCTCTCTCTCACACTCTTATAAAAATCATACCGAAGAGAAAGTTTGAAGGCAAGTGAGCAAGGTGTGTGTGTGAGTTGGGTGTGCGTGGATGGGAGGTGTGTGTTTGTGAATGGGGGATGTGTTGGTGGGTGGGGATGTGTGTGAGGGATGTGTGTATGGGTGGGGAGATGTGTGTGTGTGTGGGTGGGGATGTGTGCGTGTATGGGTAGGGATGTGTGGTTAAGGGATGTGTGGCTTGGGGATGGGTGGGTGGGTAGAGAATGTGTGGGTGGGTGATTGTATATGGTTAAGGGTGTGTGGTTAAGGGATGTTCGTTGCGGGATGGGTGGGTGGAGGATGTGTGGATGGGTAGAGGATATGTGGGTGGGTGAGTGTGTAGGTTAGGAGATGGTAGCGGGTGTTTGTATGGGTGAGCTCGGGATCTGTGAGTGGGCTGGGGGAGATGGGAGATTATGTGGGTAGGTGCGGAATTTGTGTGTGGGTAGTTGCGGGATATTGAAATGGCGGGGAGGTGTGTGTGAGTGGGGGATGTGTGGTTGAGGGATGTGTGTTTGGTTGGGTGGTTGGAGGTGTGTGGGTGGAGGAGGATATTTGGGTGTGTGATTGTTGGTGGGTAATGGGACGGGTGGAATATATGTGAGTGGGTGGTGAGATGTGTGTGGGTGGGGGATGTGTGGGTTGGGGAATGTATGTGTGCTTGGTGTGTGGGTGGATGGGATGTGTGGTTGGTGGGAGCTGTTTGTGAGGGGGGGGGAGAGATGTGAAGATGTGGAGATGTGTTGGATGGGTGGGGGAATGTATGTGTGCCTGGGGTGTGAGTGTGTGGCTGGGTGGGGGATGTTTGGGTGAATGGGGGATGTGTGGGTGGGTGGTGGATGTGTCTCATAACATGGTAATATGCATTGTTTATGTTTACAAAATTCATTTGACAATGTTTCTTCCTATGCACTATTGATGAACGAAAGATGAGTGATTGGAAGGGCCGAATGTAAGATGGGCCTGCGTGCCCAATTTGTTACCCTTTGAAAATAAAGTCCGTTCGTTCGTTCTCTCTCATTCTCTGTCTGTCTGTCTGTCTTCTGTCTGTCTGCCTGCCTGCCTGCCTGCCTGTCTGTCTGTCTGTCTGTCTGTCTGTATTTGTATTATAACCTCCGATTAGTGTGTGTGTGTGTGTGTGTGTGTGTGTGTGTGTGTGTGTGTGTGTGTGTGTATGCAGATGACACAGTATACAACAAATGTTGGACATTGTATTAAAAGAGTGTGCCAAGAAAAGACTCTCCTTGAATATCAAGAAAACAGTAATAACGGTGATGTCAACGAAAATGGTGACACCAAAATGTGATATACAAATATAAGGAAAAACTCTTAATCGAGTGGATAATTTTAAATACCTAGGGGCATTAATATTAATAGCAGAATATGGCACATATAAGCCGAATTTCAGAAAATGAAGCGTATCTTATGCAATAAGTGACTATCAATGAATGTAAGAAAGAGAGTGCTGAAGAGCTATATAGAACCAGTTTTGCTGTATAACTGTTAATCTTGGAATGTGAATGAACAAATTAGGAAGAGATTGGAAGCAACAGAGATGTATTTTTAAGACGAATGTTGCGAATTTCTTGGACTGCCAGAATAACTGACAACGATTGCCTGAAAGAGGCTAATGAAACTAGAACACTATATACAACAATAAGAAAGAGACAAGCAGATTTCTTTGATCATGTGATGAAAAGAGAGGCATTGGAGAACATCGTGACAACTGGAAAGATCGAGGGGAAGAGAGGCAGAGGCAGACCAAGATAAATGATGCTGGATGGATTTGAGACGGTGGCATGGAGGAATATCATCTACAGAGTTGATCCAGAACACCAAAGACCGAGATCTGTGGAGAGCCTTGAACGCCTACGCCTGCTGGCAGGGCACTTGATGATGATGATATTATCTAGCTTGCATATACGATCACACTTTTCTCTGTAATCCCAGTCAAGAACTGTGAATTTATTTCTCAGGGAAATGTGGTGTAAGGTTCATATTTTCAATACACGTTACAGACGGAACGGTACACAGTATTGACGGAACGGTACACAGTATAGCCGGAGAGGCTCACACAGTATAGACGGAAACCATTAGACAAAATTAAGTCGACCCCAATAGGGGAAATAATGCCTGTCATCCCTGAGTATCCAACTCCAAGACCTCCACGTCACCAGATAGCGCACTTACCACTATGGAAACAGGGTTCATCTTAGAAGGACAAGCCATGCTTCGCTGTTTAAACACATTCCAATGCTAGTATATTACATTCCCCATCATCAAGTGCCATGACGATAAGCGTGGGCAGTCATGTTTCGCCATCTAATCTTACATGATCACCAGAGTCGTGGATCAGCTCTATGTTCTTGAATCAACCATACCACGTGGCCAAGCCATCTAGGTATTTACTTATCTGCCTGCCTTCTCCTTGTTCTTTTCTCCCTCTATCTTGCCAGTTGGCACCAAGTTCTCCAATGTATGTCTTCTCATAACGTATCCAATAAACTGTGACTGTTTACGTCTAATTTCTCTAATCAGTTTACGGTTTTCATTTGTTTCTTTTAGAACTTGGTCATTGGTTTTTCTGTCTGTCCATGGTATTCTTTGCGTTGTCCCCAAAAACCACATTTTCACAGCCATCACATGTTTTTCAGCTTGTCCACGCTTCACATCCATATAAAAGTACAGGTTCGCTATCATGCTAAAGGGGCCTCCAGTCAGGTAAGCGGGGTTCATGTCCATATTACACCACACGCCCAGCTATCCAGGAACGTATATCTATCTGATGTCTCAGTAAAGGAGCCACTGTCCTACCGCGGCTAGACATTATTCAGTCGGCTGGTGGTCATGGGTTCGATCCACATCGGGTCAGATTCGAATTGTTCAAACTGACCCAGCCAGGAAAAAAGTTCCGGGAAGTAAACACGACCGGCGTAATACTGGCCACACATCACACACCCACTGCCGATGGGTCTATACAGATATGGTCCGGCACCATATGCCTAATGCGCCTGAGGGTGTTTATAGGGGTACTTTGATTAATTAAATTTTTTATTAAGTTCGCATGTTGTCATTCAAGTTTTAAGTTTATTTCTTAGCATAATATGCCAGAAATCTTGACTGTCTGTTTCATTTCTCTAATCAGAAAATAGGAATTTGAAAACTGAAAAATTTCTTGACTATAATAAAACTTCGCAAGTCACACACGCACGCATACGCATATACATACACACACCCATCCACACACACACACACACACACACACACACACACACACACACACACACACACACACACACACACACACACACACACACACACACACACACACACACACACACACACACACACACACACACACACACACACACACACACACACACACACACACACACACACACACACACACACACACACACACACACACACACACACACACTTGTTAGGTAGTATCAAGAAGCTTTGAGTATCAAAACATAATACAGTCGTAGAACCGTGAAGTGTTGTCGTCTAGACAATAATAAGTTTGGAATAAATATTCTAAAAATACCTTGTTGAATAGTGTGTATTGTTCGTCTTCTGATGATTTCCAAAATAGCTGTCAAACATGGGCTCGTGGTATAGCTAAACTGGAAGGACGGACAGACGAACGGGTGGAGATATCGACAGACAGAGAAGACAGGTGGAGACGCAAGCAGGTAGGCTGAGAGAGAGAGAGAGAGAGAGAGAGAGAGAGAGAGAGAGAGAGAGAGAGAGAGAGAGAGAGAGAGAGAGAGAGAGAGATACAGGCAGGCAGACAGACAGACAGACAGACAGACAGACAGACAGACAGACAGACAGACAGACAGACAGACAGACAGACAGACAGACAGACAGACAGACAGACAGACAGACAGACAGACAGACAGACAGATGATTTAAATGTAATCTTACTGAAAGTTTATACACAAAATATTGCGCAATTACAAGTGAAACGAGATTCATTGCGTTACTTATTTCTACAAAACACTTTCTCTAAAGAACTAAGAGCCACTTGTACAAACCAGATTATAGGCATCGTATAAATATAACTGGCTTCGATCAGTGTCAAGTAAATTTTTCACAATGGGAATTTATGTTGAAATAAATGACATTATTCAGACATATCTTCACTTGAACAGTTCTTGAGAGATAATCCACACTACGTAGTTCGCACTTTTGAGAGAAAACACATTTAACAATTCTTCAAACGCTTTATTTTTAGTCATAATTTAAGGGTCACAGCTTATAATCATCATGTGCCAAGTCTCCCATACTATCGCCAATTATTTGGATCAGCTCTGTGTTCTTGTCTCCATTATGCTATATGAATAAGCCATCTTGGTATTTATCTTTATGCCTTTTGTGTTCTTTTCCCCATCAATCTTGTCAATTGCCACGACGTTGTGCACTTTAGTACTCCTTGTAATGTACCCAAAACAACTTGACTGTCTACGTCTAATTTTGTTTACTGTAAGACTTGCTCATTTTTCTTTTCTGCCCGTCCATGATATTCTGTGCATTTGCCCCAGAAGCCTCGCATTCACTGACATTAAATGTTTCTTACCATGCCTGCTTATTTTCCATGTTTCACATCCATATAAAAATATAGGGTCATAGCTGCCTGCATAAAAATACAACTGATACGATCCATGTCTATATTCCTTGAATGGATCTATGTACGTGACTGCCAAGAAAAAGGGTTGAGGTGGGATTAACAAAGTGAGTATAGTATGGTAATTGATGACACGGTAACAAAGAAGCTCAAGAGAAATGGACTAACTGATAAATCAACGAAGGAATTCACAGGGATCATTCGGGGGTAGCTGACGCTTTACTGTGGAGCCCCGTCAGAGTAAACACAGCGATCCCACAAGTGTGGATGTCTTGCTCGAGTATTTGTATATTGGGTAGTTTTGAAAGTGTGTGTTTGATAAAATACAAGATTTTAGTTCTTGTGCGTGCTGAGAAATTGATAAGATCAAAGATAAACGAACACTCGAGGTAATTTTGTGATCTTTAGTGTGAAGTACTTCAGTTAGGAAGCTGCATGGATAAAAGAGTAAGAGTAAAACACATTGGCTTCATATGAGATATTATACACGTTGTATTAACAAAGTCATTTTAAAGAAAAATTTATGTCTTCTGTAATACATTCCTTTAAATGAAAGTTTGAAACTATTGGAAAATATCGTAACCACAGAAAAGATAGGCGATATCACATGCAGAGACAGTGTGGGGGAAATCACAGTGCATGACCTACGACTATTGTGGTTTTGTTTCTTATTGTTGTTTGCTGATGAAGGCTTCTAGCCGCAACCTCATCTTTTTTTAATTTTTTATCTTTTTTTAAATTTTTAAAAAATAATTATAAAGTTGTAAAATTGACCTGCATTTTGTGCTTAGCAGTTAGTTGCTTATACTTCCACAACTTGAACAGATTTTAAGAGTTACATTTAAGATGCATGTAGGGCTCAGTCCTCGTGTTGAAACAAAAGTACTTGTCTTATTTGACTCTTTGGGGTCACTCTTTACATTGATTTGACTGTCAACAGGCGTACGTTCATTCATTTTGTGAAATTTGTTTCTGTGTGTTGACAAAATATACCGGATTATTAGCAGAAGCAAAATTAGTTGTCTTACACAAGCTAAAGTCCGATGGCACTCCTATTATATCTGTCTCATTTTATTGCGTTCGCTCGCTTTGAACTCAAGCGTAGTCCATACACACTACTTCTAGTAGTGCTGGATTGAATTTTGCGTGTGGATTAGCTTTTCCTGTTAACAATGTCCCGCGCCATCAGGCAAATCCACTCCGATTTCAGAGGTACTTGTAAGTTATGTCCATAAGTCAAGGACGATAGGTCAATATTTTAGTCCAATTGTCCGGCGTAGGGGTTGAACCCCTTATCTAAGAAAATTATTATAATGTTGCTGAGAACAGCAAATATTGCAATGTTACTGTACCACGGTCAAAAGACATTGTATGAGGCGGACTCATTAAGTAAGAGAAAGTTTATTATAAAGTGCATGGAAGAACTTCTTAAGCAATACCAAAAGTAGAGATCCTGGTGATCCAGCAGTTTGCGAATACGCAATAGCGATGACAAATTGGTTCCCCCACTGTCGTGGAAGCATAGTTGCCTCTATTTTTTTTGTCTGAAAAAAATATCTAGAAACGGTCGAAACAACATCTAGAAATATCTAGGTTGTGTTGGTAAACATCTAAATGAAACATCTAGATTGAGAAAGTAAGAAATTACATAGATATTGATGTGCCCCTATAGAATCATGTCTTCATCTTCACTGATGTCTGTTTCACAAAATCCACAAGATAAACTTAGCTTGGATGATGAAGTTGAAGCTTTAGATTCAAAATGACTCTTGTATGCTTTAGCTGTTCCAATTTCTTTTAATACGCGATCAGGGAGCTGATAAGTTGAAGAGCATTCTCCTACTCTCATCAGGCCAAATCTTATTGTCAAGATAGCATTTAAGAGGTCAAGTTTACATTTTGTATAATTCATAGTACTGAAAACTCTTTCCACATCAACATTTGAATGGGGCAGTATCATGGCAGACATAGCACATTCAAAGAGCTCACAGAATGGACTGTTACCTGAGGCATCTTTAAATTGTCTTACTTCACTCCAAAAAGCTTCAGTTTCTGTTTTGTTTATCCAGTCAACCAAATTTATTTTAGTTAACTGATATTCTGCTTCCGCCACACTATTATCAGTAGCCCCTAAAAATTTCATATCTTGACAATATTTAGGTATGTCCTTTACTGGCTAAAGTATGTTGTTAACAGAAGAGAGTGAAATAGTTTTCAATGCATCTAAATTTTCAGGAAGTCTCTGCTTTAATTGCTTGAATAATGAGACAAGAAAATATTGACAGCGCTTTCTTACGTTGTTCTCTTCATTTACCGTTAACAGTCCTTTTGTTTTTAAACCATCAATTTTTGATTCGAATTGGTATCCCAGGTATGGCTTAGAAGCCAAATAGCTCTCTATAGTTGTCACAGTCCTAGATCTCTAGGGGATTGATACTCGGGCTCATACAGGCAACAAACTCCGTTCAGATACAATCTAGCATCATTTACTTACAATATGATACAGTACGCTGGCGAAGCGAGTATTCACAAGCCAGCATTCAGCAAGTTGCGTATCACAGGAGTTTACAATAAACATGATTATCACAACAACTCTAGCAGCTATCTAACATATGTATAAGACCCCTAAAACACTTGGGTCTGAAACTATCAAGTCCCCTTCAGGTAAGCCCTGTTGCTTCCTCGATGTCCAGTCCGTGTCTGTCCTTCCACACGTGTCGCAATTCTCGTGGACCCCGCAATCGGCGGGCCCCATCAGTGTCCACGTGGCTGTGGACACACTGACCGGTCCTTCGAGAAGGCTCTGGATTATTCGAGCCTTCGAGTGACTCGGTTCTTTCCCTTTAGCTGGAGTTCTATCCCTTCGCCAGTATCTCTTACTTTTATGTTGGTACCGCCCTTAATGTGAGGCTGTGACAGGAGTCCCCCTCCCCCCTGCTTTGATGGGTTCTTATATGGTAATTAGTTCTGTACTAATTCTGTCACAGGATCACATAAAGTCGGTGTTTGTAGTTTGGTGGATAGTAACTTGGCAACTTACATATCTGCATCACCAACTCATGTATTCTCCCATACACCACTTTAAGATGATTGCTGAAGAGGTTTCTCTCTTCTATGTTCTTAAACATGCTTATCTGACCGAATTTCCGTGACGTTTCCCAGTTGTTTTTACAACCGCGCCCTTCTCAAGTATCCATATGATACCAAGATATTAAAACTCTGTGTGAGAGAGTCTTAACAAGACAAATGTCTTGGCTATTTAAGTACACCTGCAAATCTTGTCCTGTGTGTGTATTTCGATACATTTTTACTGCCGTATGTTGTATAATGCTGGATATGTAGTTATGCTGTTGTTTTATCACATCTGACTACGTGTTCCTGTTGGCTTGTTCGTTTATTGAATGATATGTTGCTGTTTCTAATAAAGTGACTGTATTTTAATTGTTAGTGTTCAGTTTTGAGTTTGTATAACGTGTGTGCTCACTGTGTGGTTTATCTCCAAGCGTCACGAGTTGGGATATCCCTTGTCATGAATTACCCCAATGTGTGTAATGCATGATCGGGGCATTCCAAACAGTGGCGCTTAGATGTAATGTATTCAATACTAAACATGTATCAACAATTAGACAGGTAATACATTTTTACATGAAGACGCAGACAAATTAAAATACATACGTTTTGCGTACAATTTGTCCACTCAGTATATCGCTCTCTCATTTAATTCATTCACTCTGTCATTCATACGTCTGTCATACAAAATAGTATTTTGTTAAAATATCCAAATAAAGTTGAGGTAAGTGTTACTGCCCTTAGAAAAAAACGGATTAGGTGATATGTTCCCTTTAAGGTAACAAGTCCTTTTTGTACGTGTAATCAAAACATGGTTTATAACTTAAATAGAAAAAATTGTATTGGAAAAATATTTCACCTATGAGTGGAAATACCTGTAATATTATGGTAGAAAATATACAAGTTACAGGTTGACATATTTTATATACATAATTAAATACAAGTGTAATACATATTAACTAATATTAAATTAATTAACTAACTAACTAACTAAATCCAACGACGATGTGTGTGTTATCCTCCTGTTGTCCGTGTGTCGTGCCATCAATGTTAACAGTTAATATAGCTGTCCCTTGCATGTTGTAACCGACGTAGTTCTCT
Organism: Cepaea nemoralis; assembly: GCA_014155875.1. Taxonomy (NCBI): domain Eukaryota; kingdom Metazoa; phylum Mollusca; class Gastropoda; order Stylommatophora; family Helicidae; genus Cepaea; species Cepaea nemoralis. The sequence continues at coordinate 106,741 of JACEFZ010027656.1, forward strand.
TCCGGCTGTTTGCAAAGTTTCTTTAGCAATAGCGAGTATGCAGTGTTCTTAATCTTTACACGATGACTGTCAGTTCACTGGTTGAAATCGTTTCACAGATATTATATATCGCTTGGATTGTTTCTAAAGCCTTGGCAATTGGTAATATAGGGTTCTCAAAGTTTCATGTTCGTGGATGTTATACGTAACCTTTTCATTTTGGCGTTGATACTTCTGAATGAAAGTTCTCTAGTAGGTGTAGAGGTACACTGTTCTATGCAACAGACTAAAATATCACAGCTTATTGTATGGCGAATAATTAATGTGCCTAGTGTTCGTCTGCTGGTGCATTAGTTTGCCGTGATAAAAGATCAGCAATAATATTATCAGTGCCCTTGATATGGCGGATTTCAAAGTCGAAATCCTGAAGAAGAAGACACCATCTTTCCAAACGATGGTTTTTCGGAACACCTTGCTTAAGTACCAGCAGTGGCGAATTATCGGTTAAAACAACAAAATGCGAACCTAAGAGGAACTTAGATAATCGACGCATACAAAAAAGTAGACTTAATGCCTCCAACTCAACTGTGGAATAATGGATCTCTGCCTTTTTCAGCTTGCGGCTGACGTAGAGTATTGGATGTCGCACGTCTTGATATTCTTGCATCAGGCATCCTTCAATTGCGATAGCACTCGAATCTGTGGTCAAAATAAAGGGTATATTTATGTTTGGTAATCTTAATACGGGTGGGTTAGAAAAAATTGATTTCAATCTGCACATTGCATCCTCTAAGCGGATACTCTTACAAAATTTTTCTGGATGATCTTTTGTCAACAGATTAGAAAAAAACTGATGTGAGTTCTGCCCAGTTTGGTATAAACTTGGCATAATAGTTTATGAGACCTAATAAGCTTCTAACCTGCTTCTTTGTAGTTGGAACTTCTAGGTTGAGAATTTTTGATACGATTTTATCATCTGTCAATAGTTTGCCTTCGGAAATCCTATGACCTAGGAAGTCTATCTGTTTATAGCCTATTTCAACCTTGGAAGGTTTGATAGTAAGTCCAAAAAGAAAGATTTGGTTAAAGACTTGTTGGAGTGTAAGTAAGTGAGAAGTCATGTTTGAAGAATGGATACATATATCATCAATATAAGATTGCACGTCCTTGATGCCGTGCAATAACAGTCTAGTTAACCTGACAAATGTGGCGGGAGCGTTCTTGAGACCAAACGGACGATATCTCCATTCGTACAGCCCAACGGGTGTAGCGAATGCTGTTATATGTCTTGAAGAAGGATGTAGTGGTACTTGCCAGTAACCTTTAGCTAAATCAAGCTTAGAAAATAAGGATGATTGAGACATATTCAAAATGAGGTATTCACAGCTGTTCATTGGCTCAGCATCTGTCGTGGTTATAGTATTTAATTTTCTATAGTCTATGCAGAAACGAATGGCTTGGTCCTTCTTTTTCACCAGGACAATTGGCGAAGAATACTGGGACACAGATTTCTGTATTATTCTATTTTTCTCTAAGTCCAAAATTTCTTTATCTAAATTTGCTCTATAATGTAAAGGAATCGAATATGGTCTACATTTGATCGGTGTTAGATCTGTCAACACAATTGAATGTGTTATTTTGTCAGTCCGTCCAGGTTTGTTTGAGAAGATAGTTCTATAGTCGTTCAGAAGAGACAAGATGTCTTGTCGATGCTGTTGTGTCACAGTGTCAGAGATTTGTATGTCCTTCATAGTACTGTCGTCGTTCATAATTGGTACTGGAATTTCCGTATTGTCTACGTCCGTCTGATTTATTACTGACGCTACTGTTTGTAAATTGTCTTCAATGTCATTGTCGTCGTCGTCGAGACTAATAGTTGCCAATGTGTCATTAAATTGGTCGTACTTGTCGTTATCCCATATTGTCGGTACTGTGAATATGTTTTCGTCGTCTTCATTGTCACAAGAATGAGTCGTTAACGATGCTTCGTTTGTCGAGGTGTCATTCAGTCGGGTAACTGTCGTTTCGTTTCTGTCGTCCTTCTTGTCAGTCTGGTTATTGTTATCTGTTATCTGCGTCTGCTTATTCGTGTCACTGTCATTTCTAGAATAGTATGGTTTTAACATATTTACATGGAATATGTTCAACTTTCCATTCAAAGAAATTTCGTAGTCAACTTCCGAAATCCTTCTCACAACTTTAAATGGTCCCTGCCAAGAGGTTGATAGTAAATCTCTCTTGTCAGGTAGTAATAGTAAAATATCTTGATTTGGTTGTAATACAATAGTTTTTGCCCCTTTATTGGCGTACTGCCTGTACCTAAAACCTTTCTCCTGTAATGATGTTCTGGCCAGTATACAGGATCTAATGATTTTGTCTCTGGTGTCAGTGACCAAATCATAGGTGGAAACTGGTAATTGGGTGTTTACGGGTTGTGATATTATATCTTTGTAAATAGTGAGAGGTCCTCTTGGGTTCGCTCCATATATCAATTCAAACGGAGATAACCCCGTGCTTGATTGTGGGACTTCTCTGTATGCGAACAGCACCGTTGGGAGAAGTATATCCCAATAGGCTGGATTTTCAGCTGTCACCTTGGATAACATATGTTTTAGGTCCCCATTTAGTTTTTCGCAAATTCCGTTCGCGGCCGGTCGATAGGGACTTGTAAAAAATGGTTTTATGCCTAGTAACTTAGTTACCGATTGGGTGGCATTAGATATGAATTATGTTCCTCTATCCGATATTATCTTCTCCGGAAAGCCAAAACGGGAGAATAACTGCAATAATACGTCCGTCACATCCTTAGAGGAGATAGATTTTAATGGAATCATTTCTGCCCATCTTGAACACAAATCAACAAGTGTAAAAATGTATCTATTTCCTTTGTTTGAGATGTGGTTCAAAGGACCTACTAAATCAACCGCTACGATTTGAAATGGTCTCGAGGCAGTTGTGGTTGATTGAATTTCTGCCGTAGGGTTTGTTCCCTTTTTGATCAGTTTCTGACAGGTATCACATGATTTACAATGGGTTTTTATGTCTTGGCAAAATTTCGGCCAATAAAATTGGCTCAGGACTCTGGCCCTGGTTTTTTCGTAACCCATATGACCTCCGAAAGGTGAGTCATGGGCTATATGTAGCACTTTCTCACGATGTGACTGCGGTAGAACCACTTGTTGTATCGTGGTGTGATCTCTGGTATATAATCTCGTTAGAACGTTATTATTTAGTCTAAATGTCCAAGAAGCGTTTTTGGTTAATTTTGGCTTTAATCCTATTAGCCGAAAATATTGCGAAAGAGTTGGATCTGCTTTTTGTTCTTCTATAAACTCGGTGGTGTTAATATTAGGTGAAATGATTTGTAGTGCCTCCTGAAGTTGGTCAGTGTGGGTTTTGTGTGTCGTTTGTCTTGTTACTATATTAGTGTGTTGTGTGTGGTGATGCACATTTACAGGCTCAATAATTTGTGGATCGATGGCGTCCTCAGTTCGAGGTGTTAATCTGATGGTATCTTTGAAAGATTCGACCGCCCCTGTATTCTGCACCTCTGTGAATTCCTTTCCAATTACGTCATCGGTTGTCTCCCTTGTGCTTTTGGCAGTTTGAGACAAGCATGCGTGGTTTTTCACTTTGGAATCGCTGTTTGGTTTTTGGATACAGTTTTTCTGTTCCCATTCTCTGATTTCCTTTTCAGAGCAAGATCTTATGTTTGGAAGATTCCCAAGGATGATTTCAGCGGCAGGATTTTCTAGTACTGCGCATAGCACTTGTCCTGATATAAAAGGTGTCCGAATTTCGGCCAGTGCTAGGGGGTATCTTTCGATCGTGCCTGCGAATGTGCGACACGTTACGTATTTGTGTGTGTAGTCTTTATCACTAACTAATGTTCTCTTAATTCCACAAAGAGTCGCTCCGGAATCTCGTATTAATGTACATTGTTTGTTATTAACAAAACCTGTTGCATAATTTAACTTGCCTGTTGGTGTTAAGGCTGCGTTGGCCATTTCGTTAGAAACTGGGATTGTGTGGCCGCATAACAAAGTTGTATCAAGCTGAAATTTTCTATAGGTGTTACATGTGTTATCAGTGATGGTGTCAATGATTTGCACTGCATTACCTAACTCACTCGAACTTTCATTCTGGATGTCGTATTCGTTCTGTTGTTCAATTTCTTCATCTGAGGATGTGTCTATTAATGCGGCATTTGCCTGCTTCATCATCTTTCTCCCATCACAAAGTTTTGAATAATGGCCATAGCTCGAGCAAAAAAAACAACATTTAACCGCTCTCTGATATGCGTTCCTTTTGTTCTTTTGTTTTTCCACTACCATTTGGAGATGATGTGGATAATTTGGTGATTTGACGCACATCGCGTACTCTTCGTGTGTCAGATGACAATACTGACATTTGACTGGTTTTGTGAACTTAGAGCGTTGTTTGAACTTATATTCATTTGGTTTTGAGTATGTGGTGTTTGTAACCGCTGCTGTTTCATTTTGGCTCATGTTTAACTGGAAAATATCGCGGTTCGCTGTAAAATATGCGCTCCCCTTGGTTTCTATTTCTTGGATAGTTTTACAATCCATTTGTCTCAAAAATTTAGAAAAAGGTGTTGGAATTGTAGTAATAATTTTATCAATTATAATTAGCTCTTTAAGTTTATCATGGTTGTTATTTGTTTTTGCTGAGGTTATCCATTTTGTACAAATATCCTGAACTGTAGACACGTAGTCAATGAAAGTTTGGTTAGGTGATGGTGCTAATTTTGAGAACTGTAGTTGATAGCCTGCTGTATCTAGTGAAAAATGTTGGAGTATTCTCTGTTTTAAATAATCATAATCTTTCCTCATGTCTTGTGGAACTTTCTCTATCACTTTTAAGGGCTCTAAAGCTAAATTTCTCATCAGAATAAATGACCAGTCGACTTTTGCGACCTTATGGTAAGTCATCAAACACTCGAAGTTCTCTAAGTATGCGCTTATAGAATCTCCTAAACAAAACGCTTTGACAAGGCCTTTATATTTGTTGTATTTTTGTTCATCTTCTTTACTTTTAATTTTGTTTACTGACATTTCTAAGTTGGAGTCAATTTCCATTTGTTTTAGTTTTATCTGTGTCTCTGCATTTAATTGGGCTTGTTTGGTCGCGGCCTCAAGCTCCATTTTCTTCTCTTCCATTTGCATCTGCATCTTTTTCTCTTCAGCCTCAATTTGCATCTTCTCTTCTCTTTCTGCTTGCATCTTTTTCTCTTCTCTTTCCGTTGCTCTTTCTTCTCTTGCCATATTTTCTGAATGCGTCTTTTGTGCCCATTCTGAAAGTTTTTCCTCTTTATATCCTAACCAAATACCTAATTCAATGCACTGTTCTAATGTTGACATCTTGTATTTTAGTTATTGTTCACTTTACTGAAATTAAATTCCTTTGAAATAAGTCAGGCTGTACAAAAATTGGTTATCCCCCTTAATGTTTACATGAGCAAATTTACATGAGCAGGCTTTCTTGGTTATGAGATTAGCATATACATAAAAATCAATACAAAGAAAAATGTTACATCAATGAATGAGGGGTGAGTATCGCTTAGGGATGTAATGAGCATGAAATGAAACTCATCTTATTTTCCCTGAGCTCTCGACTGTAGTCTTGTTTTCTCGCCACTGCTGGAGGACAGGTTACATACACACGATAATTCGCGGAACAATCTGATGTTGGAATAAAAAAAAATTAGCACCTGTCAATGTAATTGTCACAGTCATGTCAATGTCAAATTTCATAAACATTATATCATTTCAAATATTTTTGTAGAGGGACTACAATAGCTCATTCACAGATAGCTGCAAAGTTTTTGACTTTGTCATGTATTCAAGTTGATATTTGTTTTTACTTGGCAAAACCAAGAGCTGTCTGAAAAGTAAAGCTTGTGTTTGCCAAAACCGGCGCTTTCCCCCAAATAGCCTGTCACAGTCCTAGATCTCTAGGGGATTGATTCTCGGGCTCATACAGGCAACACACTCCGTTCAGATACAATCTAGCATCATTTATTTACAATATGTTACAGTACGCTGGCGAAGCGAGTATTCACAAGCCAGCATTCAGCAAGTTGCGTATCACAGGAGTTTACAATAAACATGATTATCATAACAACTCTATCAGCTATCTAACATATGCATAAGACCCCTAAATACACTTGGGTTTTAAGCTATCAAGTCCCCCTTAAGGTAAGCCCTGTTGCTTCCTCGATGTCCAGTCCGTGTCTGTCCTTCCACACGTGTCGCAATTCGACACGGGTGGTAACTCTCTCTGAGTTTCTCGTGGACCCCGCAATCGGCGGGCCCCATCAGTGTCCACGTGGCTGTGGACACACTGACCGGTCCTTCGAGAAGGCTCTGGATTATTCGAGCCTTCGAGTGACTCGGTTCTTTCCCTTTAGCTGGAGTTCTATCCCTTCGCCAGTATCTCTTACTTTTATGTTGGTACCGCCCTTAATGTGAGGCTGTGACAATAGTGCAAGTGAACAAATCAGCTTTAGAAGTTGACAATATAAGTCTTTTACCAATTGAGTGAAATAGCAAAGTGAGATCCTCAAGTAATTTAACTTTATCAACATTTTGAGATTCAAACAGTTTATTATTAGAATGAGTTGTAAAAAGAGAAGGAATGCCAAATTTCGTTTCATCACTGTACATTCCATATAGTATTTCAGCTGTATAGCACTTTTCACTTTGTATTGTTATTTCGAAGTGTGTATTCATCTCCAACCATTGGTTCACAATTATTTCAACAGCTGGTTGAATTGATAACCATCTAGTTTTGTAATATGTCATAATTTTCAGTGGTGAGGAACTATCATTTAATGTTTTATATAAATTATTGTATTGCTGGTGACTGACAGATGATTTGGAGAACCAGTTATGTGTTTCAACAATAAGGAATTCCAATTTCCTTGGTAAACATTCTGATGAGGCATGTGATAAGCTAGCTGCAAGGAATGACACACACATTTGATGAGGATTAAAGATGGGATATCTTCCTTCAATGTTGCATAAACGCCATAGTTGATCCTACCATTACCGAGGAATTATCGGTACCAATTGCAGCTACATTCTTCCAGTTTAAATGTTTAATAAACAAACGTTTCTTCTTTTCCAAGTGAACTAGTCCAAGAAATGTAGAAACTACTTTGTCTTTGCTGTAGCTATAATATATAACACATACACCAAGCACTTTCAGAACAGAAATGTCATTTGATTCGTCTAATAATAAACTATATTTATTTGTAGAAATATCACTGACCAAATCTTCTTCAAAGTGAGAAAACAAAGTACTTCTTATAATATTTTTACACTTGCTCAGATGCATTTTACGTCCTTTAGAACTTTATTGTCAGAAATAGTGTTTTAAACAAATCAATCAAATGGTCACAATGACACATTAAAAGCATTGCTACAAATCCTTCAACTTTTGATGACTCATTACTCTGTGTAGTTCTGAAAACAGATGTCAACGGTGTAATATCCCTAAATGGCACTGCATTTTTATGTTTTTTAGTCTCTGCATGATTCTTCAAGTCTTATATTTTCGCTTTCGTTTCGCACTTGCAGTACTTACAACGAGCCTTAGTCGCATCTCCATGAACTGGCATCACCCAGTCTTTAATTATGTCATCCTGCAGCCACTCTTTCCGAAATCTTTGTTCATACTGCTTTACTTTTGGCATGTTGAAAGATTTGTTCAAAGTTGAAGACACATATGAAGGTGAACAATTATTTTAAAAAATCACACGAAAAAGAATTACAAAGACGGCATCACAGCAATAATTCGCAACACAGTGAGTTTACAGTTCAAATAATGTTATTATAATTTATGCACGCTTTTACTCAATACCGGGTGATTGCCATCTATTTACTGACGTTTCTCACATCTCTCAACTATTTTAACCTGTAATCTATTTACTGAAACTTTCTCACATCTCTCAACTATGTTAACCTGTAATCTATTTACTGAAACTTTCTCATATCTCTCGATTATGTTAATCTGTAATATATTCACTGACCTCCATTATCTGACTGAGTCTATCCAGTTGCCAGATTGTTGAGCGGTGACCCAAGTCAGTTTAAAGTTTAAATAATGGCAGTTACCATAATTTACGCGCGTCCAGACTAAACGAAAAATGAGTAATAAATATTTTAGACAGTAATAATTAAATGACACCGAAAGAAAAGTAAAATCTAGAAAATATCCAACTCCAAATGAAAAACATCTAGAATTACATCTAACATCCAAACGTCAGAAAACGACATCCAGACGCCGGCTAAAACATCTAAATCTGGATTTAAAACATCTAAAATGGCAACCCTGCGTTGAAGACCAACATGGTTTAATTCGTTTGTTTTTTGTTTTGTTTTTGGTCAGAGGGTGTGAAATCTTGTGAAATCTACGCAAGAATGATAGTTCAGTATGGAGACAGTTGTTTGTATCATGGCATGGCCGTATGAACTGGCAGACATATTTCAAAATGAAAGACAAAAGTCATTTATGAATCCGCTGGGAACATCCTGATGATCATCTCTTGGGATATCAAGGGCCCTATATTGGTGTATTTCATGGATATGGGTGAAACTATTACTAGTGCTCCACTCAGTGACACGCTAGAAGCCTGCGATACAATACTTCTCTCAAAATGAATATTATTTGTGTTTACTATCATCCACAAACGGTTGTACATACAGTAGTTACACTACATTTTCAGAAATGTGAGGCCTTGAAACATCCAGCATACATTCCATTCTTGGCATCATGGGACTTTCATTTATTTGGACCCTTGAAAGAAAATTTGCTGGGTCAGAGGTTTACAGATGACACGAAGTATTGGAGGTGGTGCAAAACTGATTTATGGCCACGTCAAAAATCTTTTCTTAGAAGTCAAGCTAGTGAACAGGTGGACCAAGTGTGTTGCCACGCAATGCGACTATATTGAGAAATAACACACACACACACACACACACACACACACGCACGCACGCACGCACGCACGCACACACACACACACACACACACACACACACACACACACACACACACATTCTGGTTCGCACTTTAGAATAAAAAAATGTATTCGTAAACTTCCTGATGCTTAATGACTTCCCCTTGTATTGTTTTTAAATGTACTATTGACAAAAGACTGTTTTTACTGCACAGGGACAAAAAGCATTGTGTTTTGTATTGTACCGTAGACAAAAACACTGTGTTATTACTGTATTAAACAATAAATACTTTATTGTAAAATGAAGAAAAATATTTTAAAAAAATAAATAAAAAAATAAATAAAACAAACAAACAACAACAACAACATCAATACGACCCCCAAAGCCAGAATGTCTGAAAGCCCGTTCATGCCCGTCATTGTGACATTTTATTGCATTTTCTAATAGCTGCTGTGTGTTTTTTTTGTTGTGAATTTTTTCAAATATATGTTCTGTATTATTCTGATATCATTGCAATGAATGTTTATTAGGTCCAATTTTGTGATGATTTCCGCATACATTGATAAATTCATTACTGAAGCTGACATCAAGGACATTTTTTACGCATGTTTGTATTCATGACCACAACACACGATTCTGAATATGTCCTTTTACCATCCATTATGTTAATATGTCTTGAAAATCAGCAGTGCTATAGTGGTTAGTGCGCATTTATGCAGAGAAAGTGCATCGGGTTTAATCTCCAGAGAAGCAGGATTATTATCCCAAACATTACGAATCTGTGGTCGACCCAGCCTTATACAAAATGGGTACCAGACAATTTTCAGGAAAGGCGACGAGGAAAGGAACTGGACATCCCACCTCATATTTCGTAACCTAGAATATGGTAAGACCTATTATTTCACACCCCAAAGGCAGTTTTTGTTATGGAACTACCTTAATACATTTTCTGTTGTGTTTATCGTACAATGTATTGTACTCAGGCCCGTTCAGCTTGTACAAATCCACACTTCTCACTCCCAATTTTGTGTTTTATTTTACTTTCTATTCTTCACATTATAATTATCACCAATATTTCAATCACGTGACTCATTATACGCACGCGAGTCAATAAGTAAGTCGCACAGTTCTGTGGGGTGGCAGGTAAATGTAGGTGACAGCAACATCGAACTTTATATTCCCGTTCGTCAGGTGGCGCTAGGTGTCTCATGCGCATGCGCAGCGAATAAACAAAATGGCGACTGTACTTACGAAGTGTAAAACCAACAAGCAACGTGCTATTGTGCATTTTTTGTGGGCAAAAGGACTGCCTGCAAAGGACATTCATAAGGAAATGATTCCTGTTTATGCTGACAAATCTTTGTCCCATAAAGCGGTGCATAGCTAGGTAGAATGGACTGCTGACTAGAGGAATGTTGCTTCTTCATGACAATGCCAGACCACATAGGCTCGATTAACTCAGGAGAAAATTAACCAACTAAGGTGTGAAGTTCTGGAACATCCGCCTTACAGCCGCGACTTAACCCCTAGCGATTTCCACCTTTTTGGTCCACTAAAACCCCACCTTCGCGGGAGACATTTCGCGAATGACGCTGAAGTTGAATATTAAGTGAAAACATGGTTTAGAAAACAGAGCACACAGTTCTATACATACAGTTTGGGAGGACTGATAAAACTATGGAATAAGTGTATCAATGTTGGTGAACATTATGTTGAGAAATAAAGGGACAATGTATGTATAAAAATAAACTCATTTCAAGTTGTTATCATATTTAGTTATTTTTCTACAGTTATTTGTGACTTACTTATTGACTTCCCCTGACACTAATTGTGTGATGTTCTCCACAATCTATGACCAGAGATTTCTGTCGTAGAGCTATGGAAACACTTTTGAAGTGATCGTCTCGTATATATCCACTCTTGAAGGTGTCATTCAGCTATTTTGTTAAAACTTCTATACCAAATTCACAAATATGTCTTTTTTTTTTAAAACAGGAAAACCTCCGTACCCCAGGATTTACTTTTCGTGTTCACATTAACAAGCTATTGCTTATTATGTCATAAAGTGTATTTCATAACTTCTTTCGTGGTCTTCTACGGATTCATAATGTATATAATATTGCTGAAAGCTTGTGTTTCCGATTATCATATTATGTGCGCTTGCCTAATCAAGCAGTACCTCTAATCTCTCATGTGTGTCTCGGGAGCCGTGGTAGTGTTGAGACTAGGCGCCTGCCGACTTGATGGTCATGCGTTCGATCCGCAGCTGGGCGGATGCGGATATTTAATAAGAAAAATTACCCGGACTCCCAAGTCGACCCAGTCCAAAATGCGTACCAAGAATACTTTGAGAAGTAAAAGACGACCGTCGTTTACTGACCACACTGCCTACAGAGTTCCGGTAACCTCAGTATGGCACAATTAAATGTTAACCCGTTCTGAAATGTGTGATCTGCTCGCGACATTTATTCTTCGCCTGCCCAGCGTGACGTCACGCAACTTTGATAGGAATGCTCAGAGGTACTGAACCTTTAAGATGCCCTGTACGTTAGCAGAGACAGGGGAGGCGTCTTACATGCCCTGCTAGTAAAATTCACCCGGTTCCCCTAGCTCAGAGACACGGTTAATGCCTATTCATAAAGATCAACCCCAGATTCTACACTAGGCAAAGAAGAAAATCAACATCAAATAAACAAAATAAAATGATATTAATAATAATAAAAAACACTAAGCTGGATTGCTGCCTTGACAACCCAGTGTTCACTGTATCACTAAATCTCACGTCGTGACTCTACAGAAACCAATGTTTGTTGTCAACCAAATCTGCCAGACGTATCGAATTTCCTAATCTCTGGTATTTCGTTTAGTGTGGCTGTGCAATTTTCCATCTCAATACCACCTGGGATTCAGGCTGTTGTTATTGTTGACAGAAGAGTGGGTATTTTATTAAATGTGTGCTAGCTTTGACAAGTAGAAGCTACTAGTTTCGATGCGATCAACAGTGATAGATCGCACAGGAATGACACAATCATATGGTTATGCTGAACATCATTCTTTGCTTTCCTTCACACTTCTTTATTCCTTCTTTTACCTTCTCATTCTTTCATCTGCCCTGCTCCTCTCCCTTCTTTTGTTTTACATTCCAACAATAAGGCATGGGCCCTCAACCATCTCATGCAAAGTACCTTTGAACATCTTATGAAGTTATGTCGTTATCATTTTGTTCACCTAAGTCTACCAGCAATATTTCCCCTATGGACTGTTGCTCTCCCTATAGTTCTTTGGCATAGTGAATACATAACAAACGTAAACATTGTAACTTTCCTGAAGCGATCACAAAAGAAATTCGAGGTTTTCGAACTAAAACATTAAAGAAGAAAAATTCTTAGAATACCATGGATCAAGAAGAATACAGTTGTGGACATTTTACAAGAGCTTAACATTAAGACCAATAAAAAGATATCAACTGAAACGAGAAAAAGAGTGTTGAAGTGGCTACATAGAACCTACACTTTTGTATGGATGCAAAGCGTGGGCAATAAGCAGTCAAGTTGAAAAACAGCTGATGGCTGAGGAAAGGTGGTTTCTGAGAAAAATGCAAAGAATACCATGGACAGACAGAAAAACCAATGAGCAAGTCCTTCAAGAAACAAATGAAGATTGTAAACTGATTAGAGTCATTAGACGTAGACAGTCAAAATTTGTTGGGCATGTTATGAGAAGAAATGAATTGGAGAACTTGGTGACAACTGGCAAGATCGAAGGGAAGAGACCAAGGGGAAGACCGAGAAGTAAATACCTGGATGGCTTGGCCACGTGCCATCGTCTAGACAGGAACACAGAGCTGATCCACGACTCTGGTGATCGAGTGAGATGGCAGAACATGACCGCCCACGCTTATCGGCATGGCACATGATGGATGGATGGAACATTAAGAAACAAAACTGGTTCAAACACAGCAATATGTGCCGGACACTTAAATATGTTGGTCATATTAAACATCGAGGTGTCTGGTTTCTTATAGAAGAGACAGCGGTCGAAAACCTCAATGATATTTTGGTTACATTCGCTCATTTTGAACCGAAACGTTGTTCACTTGACTCATTTTTGCGTGAGGATTAGCTTTCCCTATTACCAGTGCCCCTCGCCATCAGACGAATCCACTCCGACTTCAGAGGTACTTGTAATTTACGTCCCAAAGTCAAGAACGAGAAGTAAATATTTTAGTCCAACTGACCGGTGTAGAGGCTGAACCCGCTACCTCGGCATCAGCGCACCGGATGTTTAAGAACGATTGCTCTATCCATTTGGCCATGCCGACCTCCTAACACAATGATGTACTGAGAATATTAGATCCCTGGGCGTGCACATGCAGAAGCTAGTAGAAGTATGGCAGGACACGGAGTCTTCCAGCTGGAAGCGATGAGAACGGCGATCTACAAACCTGCTGCATGATGATAATGATAAAGCTAAGAAATAACACCAGAACCACTCAGTGACCATAAGCAGGTCAAAGCAAAGAACGTTTAGACGCCTGGAGAAGTATTAAGTATGTGGTGCTAGCTTTATTGCTTGCTTGCTTGTGTTCGCTGGCTTTGATCTCCAGCGCGAAGTCATGTATGTCGGATGAAGACATCCTGTTGTCCAACATCAGTGTGATGTCATACAGGACCTGAGGTTTGCGTGAGTATCCGTTGTTCCATGTCTGGCTTATTGGTGTGCAGACTGGTGATTCCTCGCCGTGCAGGCAGACACTCTCCGACTTCGGGGGAATCAACGATCCTACTGACTTTAGCCAGGACCCCGAAGGGACCTGTTACCCAGGACGCTCGGCTAGGACGCGTCAGTAGGTCTTGGCCAGTATAGAACCCAGCCCTGGTTCCTTGGAAACACCTCTTGCGTCCCGGGCTAGCTTTATGATGTTTACACCAATCGGCACTCGACAAGTAACATGGTGTGACATATTCACCTATCCATCATTTTCAGCGCGTCAACGTTACACAGCAACCCAGAGATTATCAAAACAATTACAGCACCGTAGAACATCGAACTCACTAAGCGATACTAATGACAGACAGATGCCAGGATAAGAATAGAAAAGTTAGCGTCAACAGAATAGAATGCGACTGGTAAAGACACATCACGTGGATATAGCGTCCCCCAGCTCGGGCGCCGCTTTAATAAAACCGCGCACTTCTATGACTAGAGAGCGAGCGAGCAGTCGCCAAAGCTATGTGTTGTCCAACTTTCAAACTTTTACAACGGGCAGTTTGATCTAGTCTGAGGTAAGCGTGTGATTCTCAGATCTAAGTGGTACCCAGATGTATAACGTAAAGGTATCCAGTGTTGTGCGTCCAATGAATTGTATTTTTGATAAAATAAATCTCTGAAAATGTGAAAAACTGCCGATCGCAACTTCAATACTGGCGCCACTTCCCCGGCGAAACCGACATCTTATAATTTCTTAAAACTGCAAAACTCTGACTTTCTACACTACATCTAACAACTTCACTATGTGCATATGACTATAATCTATCACAGAATAATGTACGAGATGAAATTTCCAATGCACTCAAATGCTTTTCATCAAAAACTTCTAGGAAAACGTTTCTGCAGAGATAGTCAGCTGGTGCAAACGAAACACTACCTTGCTTTGAAAATGTACTTAATTCTGTCTATTTTGCAATCTAAAGAACTGAAACAGGAATTATACTCTTCCTTTTCTCTTTACGAATTGAAAACAAATAGTATTTGATAGAAATTAGTTTATTCGTGTGTCAGATTTTATAGAGACAACGCACTACATCAACGGCATTGCTTAAAATAGGTTTACGTTCACAAACGCCATTTGTGATAGCCGACCTACTTAATCTGCGCAGACTAAAGGGTGAAAATTACCTTGGTCTATAGCCAACTGTGTCGCCAACAGAATGGACATGATATGCACTGGTAAAAGATGTAGGAGAAGTATAAGTAGACAGAGAGGAGGAGAGTATTAGGGAAAAATACTTTAAGTAATAATTTTTTTCTAATATATTGTGTCATGACCTTGTATAGATTACATTTTGTAACAAATACACATCAGAAATTCTGTATGTTGGACATGAACCACAATAAAAGCACACTAGATGAGTTAAACTCATATTAACTGATGTAGGTGTGAGGACAATTAGTACAAGCTATGGAACCCCACACAACAGAAGTTAACTCAACACAATACACTTCACACCACACAACCCCACACCACAACAGCAGGAACAGGGAAATGATTTAGAATAGGAAGTAGTTGCCTTGGAAAGTACAGATAAACAATTATATACACAATGTAGAACAAATAGAGTAATGTGGATGTTTAAATGTATGCCATTTATACAAATGCATCTCATACTTGTGTTGATCTTGCCTGTCAGCTTGATTACCATGATTCAGGGAACATCACATTATCACTCTTATCTGTGTCTGACTGTACACTACTCACTGAACTACAGGTCCACTGAGGAAATGCATACAGCAGGTACCAGACAACAGAAGCTGCATCCAGTGTAATAATCTCTGACCCACCCCAAGGTAACACAACAATACTTCTTCTGATCTTATCATTTTTGTTTTGTTATGTTGTGGTCACACTATGAACATGCTGTAAAGGATTATACCTACCTGTATGAATATTAAACAGTGATGTCTTGGTGCCACACCTAACCAACAAGGAGGGAAAAGGAGTGAATGAGATGATCAACACCTGTGATGGCAGATGACTCCAGCCTTAAGCAGAGAATGAGAAGTCTTCAGTGAAGCTAAACTGGCCCAACCTGAAGTGGATCCATCAGACCATGGACCCAGGCTTATCCACATCTCATCACACCAGGTTTTCTTATCACTCCCACAAACTTCACCCTCTCAGAAAATGATTTTCTTGAATTATTGTTGCATGTAGAACTTGTTAACTATAACACATTTTGGTAGTTAAAATATCTCACTATACAATGAATGTTATTATTTATTGACTGACTATACTTGGTCCTATGAAAGTTTTTTTTCTATTTCATTCTGTAAATGTCAACAGCTGATGAAAAAAAGAAGACAATGTCAAATAGGCCAAAAGAAACTGGCACAGTCAATAAATTTGTTTAAATGTGAAGATCTCTTCCATTTAATTTGTCATTCCAAACTATCTGTGGAAAAATCTCTATCTTGTGTGTAAAACATGTCTCAATGCTCCCTTGTGTTTGTTGAATGTTGAATTAACAAATACACATTCACATAAGATAAATTCTTAGTTGGAGAGAGAGAACAGGAGACTCGTCATCTTTAACTGTTCCAGATCCATGTTATATTGCATCTGATTCTTATTGAGAAAGTCTTTTCAGACAATTTCTTAAGATGGAAGAAGGGGGTTCGTGAGCTATACCATTAAATACCAGGTGGAAGGACAGGGGACAAACCTAGTGATTACTTTTTCTATTAAAAGAGGACCACACACCCTTAGACGAATAACCAAATCCGAGTCTGTAAATCTTTCAAGGGTCGTATTCTTGATCTATTTACATATAAGAAGAGGATGGGGCCCAGCTACCTTTAACAGAGATGGGTCATGCACTTTAGTGATTGCCAGTCCCTTCAAAATATACGACACATGGTCAGTATCATACCGGCCGGCATTACTTTGCAAGCCATTTTCTGGCACGCAGCCACTTCAGGTCGTTCGTTCTGCTGGGAGCCCGGGTCAATTCAGATAATACCCAACGTGCTCGTTCGAACCCATGACCACTGGGCTGAAGGGTGAGTCTCTAACCACTAAGTTAACGTGGCTCCCAAGGGGCTGCTTTTATTTTCAAGACCCAAAGCTAGGGGTGTCCCAACTTGCACATAGGCTTCTTAAGTGCGGGGTGGGCAGTTGCCAGCTGTCTCTGGCGAGCTAGAATGTGAGACGGCAAGAAGCAGCAGCGAGATTCAGGGATATCTTGCACTCATCTGACCTGGGAACTTTGTCAGTAAGTCAGGAAACGTCCCGTGTACACACCTTAAGGTACACTGGGCATGTGGTGCTAGACCCATCTATTTATAGACCAATCAGGATTGGGTGTGTAATTTGGTCAGTATCACGCCGCCCTTCTTTCTTTCCCAAGACATATTCTGGTACCAATTTGAGTCTGTATGGGTCGACTTGAAATCCCAGTTCAATTTAAACGTTCGAATCCTGCCCGATGCTGATCGAACCCACGACTGCTGGGCCGGTAGGCTGCCGCTGCTCCCGATCAGGGGAGGTAATTTCCACAATAATAATAATCATCATCATCATCATCATCACCAAGTGCCTTGCCTGCTGAAGTAGACGTTCATGTCTATCCATAGATTTCAGTCTTTGGTGTTCTGGATCAACTCTGCTTATGGTATTCCCCCATGCCACCTTCTTAGTCCATCCAGCATCATTTCATTTGTCTTGGTCTGCCTCTGCCTCTCTTCCCCGTGATCTTTCCGGTCGTCACGATGTTTTCCAATGCCTCTCTTCTCATCACATGACCAAAGAAAGCAGTGATGAGAAACAATCATCAAGAAATATTTGTGTGCCAGAATAGCCATCGTGGCTACCGTGGTGGTGTCCTCACATTAATGCACTGGGCCAATGTCGCAAGGACGTTTGTGGGTAAAAGATGAGAAGACGTGAAGACACCAGTACAATGGTGGAATGCCTGGAATTGAAACTGAGACGATATATTGGCTGTGTGGAAAGTACTAGCATGTGCTACCGACTTTATGGCGAAGGGGTTGTGGACGCAATTTGTAATCCCGCATACCGTGATTTAAACACAGCTGCGGGTGATTTGGCAGCAGACCGCCATGCGTTGATTTTCATACAAAAGTATGAGTGCCTGTCGTGCAGACAGCAATGGCAGACTACTGAACGTAAACTTGCCAAGAAATCACAAACAGCCAAAAATGCTAGGGTTGACTGCGACGTCCTGTAAAATCTATGCAACTAACTTTTTAAAAAGTACTTGCCAGTAGGTGCTAAAACTATCGATTGTGAAACAAAACGTTGTTAATTAGAAAATAAAATACAGGACTTCAACATTTTCTGTTGACAAGAACAAGTTTGTGAAAACGACCTTCATCATGCACCCTGAAAATATAAGCAACACAACAACCATAGGTCAGACAACCAGCAAATGTCCGTTAAAACACGTCTTGACGCGGGCAACGGCTTTGGGTCCGTGTTGTCACAGGGTCATTTCATTTTGCAGGCCTTAATGTAAGGAGGAACAGATGGCTAGTCGTTCCCTCGTGTTAAACAACAGACTGTCTCTTATGTGTGTAGAAACAGATGTATAAAAATGGCTTTGTTAGAAATAATGGAAAGCTGAAATACGAGTGGGAAATCAGGTGTGAAATAAATGTAATTTATATGCAAATTTTGTCAAGCTTTTTCTAAGCCGTAGTTGGGCCTTCCTGACACATTTCTCAGATACACGCACAAGAAGTGTTATTGCTGGTGATCTCAGCAGTATACTAAACAACCGGGAAATTATAATAACAAAAGGCAAGGTGTTGGATGAGTCACGTTCTTCACAGCACCAATGACCAAATATTGGATAACGTGAGTCTGGCTAGACTGGCTTCCGGAATGTCAGACATAAATGTGGTGCCATTGATTTGGTGCTGATATCTGGTGTCGATTTAACTAGATGGAGCCTCTTAGGTGGGAAGACGAGTGACCATGTGCTAAATGCTGTATTCCTCCTTTAAAGGAAGATATTTCGCTTACAGAAACCTATGTATGCTTTTAGTTGTAATGGTAGTCACTAAAGTAAAGGACACTTCTCCACGCCATAATGAGTATGTGGTGGGTGCTGGCCCCATATTTAAATAGACAAATCGGCACATGCTGGGTGATGTGGTCAATATGATGCCAGTTGCCTTTTATCTCCCAGTACAAGCACCCATTTTTAGCTGGGTCGACTTTGGAGTAAAGGTCAATTAAAAAATAACCGCCTCGAGAGGGATTTAAATACATATCCACCGGGCCGGCAAGCCAGCGTACTAATCACGGCACTACCACAGCTCCCAATTACAATGAAAGACTGCAGTGATAACAACTTGCTTCATTCATAATGTGGAAATATCATCATCATCACCTATTAGCTTGTCATGTGCACAACTTTTCCCCCATTTGAGACATTCTAAATGTCTGTCTATCATAAACCAGATGTCCTTCCACTATTTCTTTCACACGTAAACTATCTATCACATATTCAATCCATCTACGAAATGGACCTCCTCTTATCTTCTCCCCCCTGTACACCTCTCTCGATAGTTTTCATTTACAGACATTCGTGTCTTCGTGTGGGTATTTCTGTTGTAAAGGTAGATAGGTAGGTGTGTGCGTGCGTGTGTGTGTGTGTGTGTGTGTGTGTGTGTGTGCGTGCGTGCGTGCGTGCGTGTGTGTGAGTGAGTGTGTGTGTGAGTGAGTGAGTGAGTGCGTGGGTGTGTGTGAGCGTGCGTGCGCGTGTGTTCGTGGGTGTGTGTGTGTGTGTTTGCTAAATTGCTCAGCGTATTTAGTAGTATATTGTGTAGCTATATTTCTTCGAGAGGTCGAATCATACACCTATTATAGAAGCCATGCAGACAAAAGCAGGGGAACATATATATATATATATATATATATATATATATATATATATATATATATATATATATATATATATTAAAATAAGCATTTAAAAAAAAATAAAAGGAGATTTCATAGCACTGGGAAATGTATGAAAGTCAAAGGAGGTTAAAAGGTAGCGCTAAACATTTTTGCAATTTTCAACTCCCATTTTAAATCGGTACTACTGTATGGGGTACAAACATGGACACTCAACGAATTACTAATAAACTACAAACATTAACTAGTGCCCCGTTCTACTCCTAACTCACGTCTGAATCCGGAGAATCTCAGCTCAGTGCACGAACTCCGTAGTACCGGCGAGGATCCTGAAATACTTTGGGTAGATTTTAACTCGAAATTTTGCCCGAGCAGCGCCGTTAGGCTACTCTTTTTCGATTTCCAACTGCCAAGGGATTTTTTACGTGCGCAACAATACACATGGGCGTCCAATTTCACTACCCAGAGAACAGGGGACATTTTGTTACTAGAAGGCCACGTGAAAAAAACATCCCCGATCTCACCGGGGCTTGAACCCGGGACCTCCATCACTCGAGGCGGACACCATTCCTGGAGACCACTCAACCCCCCCCCCCCCCCTCCCCTCCCCCTGTACAGAATCACCAATGTTGAGCTCATAGAAAGAAATTCCAGTGAACCAAGATCTGAGATAAAGACGCCGGCGCTGAATAGGACACACTTTGAAGACGTGATAGGAATACAACTACACTCTCTCTTGTCTGGAACCCACAAGATAGGGAACACATTTTGAAGACGTGAGGGCAATATAACTACACTCTCTTTTGTCTGGAACCCACAATATAGGACACACACTTTGAAGACGTGAGGGCAATATAACTACATTCTCTCTTGTCTGGAACCCACAAGATAGGACACACACTGTGAAAACATGAGGGCAATATAACTACACTCTCTCTTGTCTGGAACCCACAAGATAGGACACACACTTTGAAGACGTGTGGGCAATATAACTACACTCTCTCTTGTCTGGAACCCACAAGATAGGACACACACTTTGAAGACGTGTGGGCAATATAACTACACTCTCTCTTGTCTGGAACCCACAAGATAGGACACACACTTTGAAAACATGAGGGCAATATGACTACACTCTCTCTTGTCAGGAACCCACAAGGCTAAAAAAATCGTGGGCCAGTAAAAAAAACAGATAGAAAAGAGAATTAGAGATAGAGACGTATAATACTGGAAAGACATGGAGAGAGCAGCAGGAAATGCAAACGAAATGGTGGGTGGCTCTGGATAATGTTATTCCGTGTGATTGCACAATGTATTTGATGTCGTTAATCCATCTTCTTCTCGGGCGACCTCTTGCTCTCGTCTTGTAGCAGATCTTGTTTGATGTAGGGCCAGTGCTGGTAGTTGATAGTGTTGTATTCTAACGAGAAGGTCAATGTGTGTACTTGCCACAAATTAAAACAGTTGAACTTATACTCGTATATACATTATGAACGATCCGTTTGTTTATCAATGCCACTACTTGTCTTATTATTTACGTGCAGATCGTTTTAATACCTTTTACAACTACTGTAATCATATGACTCATAAGCCAATTTGCTATTATCGTCATAGTTTTCAACACCATGTTTCTTTGCAAATCTATAAATATGAATGCAGTCGGTCAGTCTGTAAGTATCCGTTATTGTAAATGACATATTATTGATACGAATAATCAATTAATCCTTTACAAATGGGCAACAATAGAACTAGCATGTGTATATAAGCTGCACAGTATGAAATAGTACAGGTAATAACACACAATTTTGTGAAGAAGAATGAGATAATGCAACTAATACCATGAATGCTAGAAAAATGAGAATTAAGAAACAGTAGAATCCATGACTGGTAATAACAATATAACATATGTCTTACAGAAGGATTGCATGGATATAATTTCATTAAAATGTAATGAATACATTCTTTTTTGTTATTCTGTCGCTCGTTCTGTTCCTCGTACAGTCACTTCCCTCCCTATCTCTTATCTCTCTCCATCCATCTTCTCACTCACTCACTCACTCACTCACTAACTCACTCACTCACTCACTCACACACAGAGAGAGAGAGAGAGAGAGAGAGCGAGAGAGAGATGTCATGTTTATTTCGCCGCCCTATGAAACAATAGACAACAATATGCTTCCATACCGTTTCCAGTCGGTTCCATCTTGACCTACCGGCAGGACTGGAGCGACTGTTGGAAACTGATCAATGGCAGCCCAAGCTTGTGCCCAGACAGCTGAGCCATAGATCATGGGGAAAGGTCAGACAGAGGGCACACCACTTTTTATTCCAACTTAGAATTTATGAGGCAACATCTCGCGTCTCTGACATTTATTTTCAGGAAAGGCTGTTTGTGAGGGCGAAATATCACAAAGACATCATTTTTAAATAGACAGAGATGTATACTTGAAAACAACCTGAGGCTAAAATCTAATTTGCTAGGTGTCAGGTGAGATCCCTGCTCTGTAGCGAAGGGGTTACGAATGAAATTCTCGTTTGAAACACAGCTGCGGGAGATTTGGAAGTAGTCCGCCTTGCGTTGGTTTCCATACAAAGCTGGTCGTTCAGAAAATAATGACAAACTACTGAATGTAAACTTGCCAAGAAATCACAAATTGCCACAAACAATGCAAAACAAAACCAAAAATGCTAGAGTTGACTGCGACTTCCTGTAAAGGATGTGCAACTAACTTGAACATATGAGATCTGGACACCGTAGTATGTCCAGAAATGAATGCCGTCATTCACGATCAATTGTTTTGAAAACTGTCTGTTGCATCGTTTTGAAATTTTTCCTGTCGTCTTATATATCGTCGTTAAATCATCGAAAGCGGCGACATTTCTTTGATGTTTTGGGGAAAATGTAGTGAATTCACGCTAACAAACTAGTCTTAAAGTAAACCACGTTATTTCTGGTAAGGAAACAAGTACAAGGCGTAGCCAGATTCGTATGGGAGTGGGTGCAATAAAAAAAAGTAGCTTAAAAGTCGACAGGGTCGACTGCATTGCACCGGGTTTTTATCCCATATTGCCCAGTCTCTTTCCGCAGGGCGGAAAGCGTCGCACAAAGCACGAACTCCGTAGCTCCAGCGACGACCCTCGGAAGTCTCCGGAAAAAATGCACTCGTGAAATGAAGGAATGGAACATACAACCTTCGGATCCCGAGTCAGACGGCTTGACCACTTCAACACGGAGACTCTCGAGAGGGGTGCAATGTGTAATATTAGTAAAGACAGATAATTTACAGAGGCATGGGGTAAATAATGTCGAAATTGACAGGAAAGTAAAAAGAATATATTTCTTACCTTATTTTTCATTTCCTTCTTGTTTCTTCAGCTACTGGTTAATAATTGTACACAAGTATTCATGTTACTAGGATGCATTTAGCTTTTTATATTGAGTTCGTGAAAGCTTCCAAATATCTGTGCAATAATGTGCGTATGGAGTAACCAGAAATGATACCGCGATTTAGTCATCATGTGTCAATTTTTAAGGATCTGTTCAGCTGTATGTGTAGTTTGTTCACACGTACACATGGGTGACAGACCCGCTTTGAGTCTTCATGAAAGATTGTCTACTCTGCTGTTTACTTTCAGAGACGGAACATGATTACCTGTTTTGCACTATGAAAATAGTTGTCAGTGTCTCTGTAGTGGGCTTTCTTCTTAACGACCAAGATGTTGGTCCTCTTTTCATTGTAGTTTATAGACTGATTCGTATGCACGTGTGTTGTCCCCTAATTTGACAACGTGTTTGCTCTCACGTGTCTTGTTATACCACAATATGTCAATTTCCGCCACAATATTACTCTTCTGTTGGTATTCAATGCGCTTAGTGTGTGTGTGTGTTTTTTTTTTTTCAATACCAGTTGTTTGTCACCGCTGAGGGCTTGCGGAATTGAAAATTCATCACTGTGGAATACAAACTGTTGCCATTTACATTGTGCTGATGCTGTAATGTTTAGGGCCTTCAATTCGTCTGAATGGTTGGAGCAAAATATCCCAGTAAGAGTGCACGTGGATTAAGGTCTGCGATCTGCTCAGACCTTAATCTGTGTCGGACGATTCCAGTAGGTTGATGACTGCTCTCGGTTGCATAAAATTCAGTCCATCATTTCTCCAATAGTCCTCTTCCTCTTTCAAAACATGGTCCTCACATTTTCCCAGTACCTTTTATCTACATTTAATAGAGCGGACTGGATCAGTATCTTGACGTCAGACAATTTGAATACAGTACTGTCAGCTGCCACCTGTCCTTTAATTTTAGCCCACACAAGTTCTATAGGGTTAAAATGAGAGTGGTACGGCGGAAGTCTCAAGCAACCATGACGATGCTCTTCTATCAACTTGTCGATTTGATATTTCTTGCTTATTTTTGGCGTCTGTTTTACAAGGGACAACAAATCTATCTAGAAATACCTTTCTGGAAATGGTATGTTTGCCATTCGGAGCCATATCTTTATTGCTCCCTTTGTGCTCGATTCTGTAGGTATTTTGTCTTCTTGGGCAACAACATTGATATCGTGCATTGTCCATAATTGGACACGACGGTCTATTTAGGGATGAAAGCACAGTATTCTCGAGCCAATCTCTAAATACATTACCATTCATCTTATTATGATAATCCCTATTGTCTGTATGCTTTGATACAAACACGAGCCCAGCATTCTGTTGTAAGCCATTATGCGTATTACCAGCATGGGCCATGACCAAAAGCTGTCCTATACTACTGGGCATATCGCTTTATCTGTCCATCCACTGATTGCCATTCCTTATCACTTGTGTGGTGCGCATTGATCCACATTTTATCCAAAAACAATATGCCATAATTTTCTTTGCGCATTTCCCTTATTTCACGTAGGTATCTGCTTCCCATGGTTCCTAAATGCGGTTGCTCGCAAAGAATATTTCTACCTCTCTTGTACTTTCTAAAAGTGAAGATAATGTCCTTATAATTTTCCACAAAGTTGTTTTGGATAGCTCTATGTTATTGTTCTTTCTCAGCCAAACCCTATGTTTTCCTACAGTCACTGTTTCTTTGGCATCCAGCATTTTTATAATGCTGGATAATCCTGGATATAAAATCCTAAATTTTTATAATTTTAGGAGTCTCCGTGGTGAAGTAGTCAAGCCTTTTTACTCGGGCTCCAAAGGTTGTGGGTTCGATTCCGGGCCGCATCCTTCGGTTCACGAGTTAAATTTTTCGGAGACACGTCGCTAGAGCTGCGGAGTTCGTGCTTTGGGCGATGCTTTCCGCGCTGCGGAAAGAGACCGAGCCATATGGGATAGAACCCGGTGCAATGAAATCGACCCTGTCGACTTTTAAGCGACTTTTTAAAGGATTTTTATAATAGCTCGCCTTATGACATCTTTATCAAAGCTGTCTATAATAACCTTTCTACCTATCGTTTGGTTATTGCGTGGTGGTTTAATTCCAGATTCTTGCACCCATCGACGAAATGACCATTTTCTCAAACCCAATGCATGCACTGTTCTTTTTTCGGAATTTGTAATAGTATAAAACAGTTTCCTGCGATCAGCTTCTATACAAAAATGTGTACAACGTCATAGCGATGCTTTGAAGTGTATACACAATTTCGCATTCAATCCCATTGAAAAATATTCACACATTTCAATGGTAGCGATAAGTGGTAAAATGTAAAATAATAATAATAATAATAATAATAATAATAATAATAATAATAATAATAATAATAATAATCAGGTTTCATTAACTACCCCACAGTTTGACGACAACTCTGAACAGGCCCAGTTTAAACTGCGCGGGGTTCTTGGCATAAGGCCAATCCCGTGAAAAACGTAAAATATTCAACATTGAACGCTGATTGTCTGGCTACGCTGTAATTAAATACATTTAAAATTATGAAATTCATCTCTGACCCGTATATTATATACCGCATATAAACAAACTTTGAAATCTCCTGTAAAATCTCCAGAACAAAAATTGTTTTGATGGGTGGACATAATGGTAAGGTTATATGCTAAATCTCATCATTTTCCTTCAGTTGGTTACTGAGATATGGAATTTTATATTGGGGCAGACAACAATAAACACACTATAGTAGTTAAATTCGCAATGGATCTTCAACAACACTGAATGAAGAAACCAAAGCAAAATTTGAAAGCCCGAACATACAAGGAAATAAAATATTCCAAGTAACTATCAAGAACTGTTATTAGGACATGTGTTTTCTTCTTCTGTTGTAATCTGGAAAGAAGACCCTGTTAAGCTTGTCTCTAGTCCGAATTTGTGAAGACACATAAAGGGTGTAGCATAGGTGGGAGGGCAAGGGCAATTGAAATACCACTACTTTTGTCGTTTCTTTACTTATTCAGTCAATATCTCCGGCGGACCTATTCTCGCTGGTCGCGGGATCCGCATTGAGTCAGGCGAGGAGTCTGACAGTAGTTCACGCTTACATTGGCCCACAGACACTTGCGATTGACAGGTGTTCACGCAATATTTGAGGCCCTCATATGCGGGATATGGCTGAACGCCTCTAAATCAAATCCCACGGTTGTGAGGGTCTGGCCACCACTCACCTCTTGCCCTTGGACATGAGATTAACCTCCTACTCTTGGAGGTGTGACGCTGAGCCGCCAGCGTCTGCAGCCTACTTGTTCCAGACGTACTGGTTATCCTTTCCTCTGGAGTAAACAAGGCAAGGCCACTTCACTCGATCACCAGAGTCGTGGATCAGCTCATCGTTCCTATCTCGTCCATACAACGTGGCCAAGCCATCCCGGTATTTACTTCTCTGCCCCTTAATTAGTTCAGCTGGTATCTCATCACATCCTGGTGATTTACCATACTTCAGGTTTTTTATTGCCCATGCAATTTCAGCTAATGAGGGTTCAAGTTCTGTCTCTGCTGTCATTGGTTCATGTATCTCATTCATATCCTCACTGTCATTCATATCATACAATCCACAGCATCCTGCCATCTTTCTAGAATCTGCCTAGATATTGTTAAGGTATTTCCCAACTTGTCACAGAAAACATTTAATTGAAGTTGAAAATTTCTTGTCAATAAGTTCATTTCTTTGAACATTTCGTAATATCTTCCAGTCTTATGATATTGCTTCATTCTGGTACAGCAATCTTGTATATACTGATTTTTGTAATGTCATTGTGTTCTTTCTTATTTCTCCAGTTAAAGATTTATACTTCATCCTGCTGTCATCGGATTCAGCTCTTTTCTGTTTCAGTTCCCTTCCTTGTCTTATCAATTCTAACTTTTCTTTTTTTTAACGTGTCTGACGTAATCTATGGTTTATGTTGTTTTTCTTGGTCCGAATTAAATCTTTGGCTGCAGTTATCACGATATCTCTAGCTTGAACTGCCATCGTATACTCAAATACAGAAAGGACCAAACCCTTGTATAGAAGACACAAATGGCGCTGCTCAGTTTGCCGCCGCCATCATCCTCATCGCAGTCAAATTCCGCTTGGTCTTTGTTATAATCTGGTCTATGTGCTCAGTATAAGCAAGGCTTCGATCAAATCATATCCCCAGGTATTTCATTGCCTAGGCTCTTTACACATTCTGTGAGAACAGTTTCACCACACTAAGTTCTTATGCGATCAGTTCTGTTTGTAGTTCCACACCAGCTGATCTCTAGCTCTACCATGACCATACACTAACATAGTGGTTCTCAACCGGTGGGGAATTCCCCCCCCCCCCCCCCCCCCGCCGGGGGAATTTTAGGGTTCCGGGGGGGGGGGGGAATGAAGACCATTTCAAGATCGCGTTAATACAAGAACCGATTACTTGATATTGTTTTTCTCTTCATACTTTACAGTTATATACGTCTGATCCTTCTAAAATTCATTTTATAAAGTAAGTAGACCCACAAATCATGTTTTATGTGGATGTCTAAACTTGTTTTAGTATATGCTATTAAATTTACCTTCCATTTTTACGTATACTGTGTAGGGTTGGGGGATTTTTAGATAGGAAATATGAAAGGGGGGAATGACGTTCTGAAAATATGGTGAAGGGGGGAACGTGTCAAAAAAGGTTGAGAACCACTGCACTGACACATCTTCGGTATACTGTACAGGAAGATAACACTAACTCTCCTATGGCTTCTCACCCCCTCTATCTCTCGTTCTCTCTCCCCGTTCTCTCTTTTTCTCTCTCACGAACAGATACATTAGAAAATAAAGAAGGAGAAAGAAAACACGTGTCACTACCGGAGAACGCGATTGACTATTGCAGAAGATGGAACCCATGAAATCATGCTCTCCTTCGCCCCCCCCTCTCTCTCTCTCTCTCTCTCTCTCTCCCTCTCTCTCTCGCTCTCTCTCGCTCTCTCTCTCTATCTATCTCTCTCATTCTCTCCCTATTACTCTCTCACACACTCTCATTCTATTACTCTCTCTCCCACTCTCCCTCTCCATTACTGCCTCTCTATTACTGTTTCTCACACACTCCGCCTCCAGGCTTTCTCTTAATGTCCTATATAAATTAGCAATTAGACCAAATAAAGCCTCAAACCGATGCAAAATTGCTAAAGAATGGAACCATGCTCGTCTTCCACACGCGCAGGCGCACGCGCGCGCTCGCGCGCGCGCACACACACACACACACACACAATAAATCATTCGCACATTGCCGTCTTAACAGACGATAGTTTGTGCTTCAAAAAGGCATAATAACTACAACCCATGGCGGTAACGAATGTGGCTGATAAGGCCAATTCGCGCTGTAAATGTTTGTCCACAGTGGATGCATGTGAACACACACATGGTCATATCCACCATCTTACGTCTTACACGCTGGACGTGTAACTTATCTGCAATAATTTTCTCCTTTGTCTTTATTCCATTTCTGAGATTTGCCCTCCATGCAACACGTTCAGCGGCGACTTGCTCCCAATGTGTATTGTCAATGCTTGTATCAATCATGTCCCGCACACATACATCTTTGCATCGTAGTAGAGGCCGACCTGAGATCTCCAACCCATCTGTAATTCACCAAAAAAAAAGGAAAAAGATGTCCTTTGGTATTCTACCATCATTTATCCTCCTAACATGTTCTATTCATCTAAGTCTACGAAGACTGAGCATGGAATAAACTGTCACACAAACTGGTGTTTCCAATAACTCAGTATTTGTGGTTTTGTCTTGCCACTTAATACCAAGAATTCTTCGCAGACACCGCATATGAAAGCTGTTTAAACGTTTCTCTTGGTGTGAGTAAGTTGTCCAGGTTTCACTGCCATAAAGAAGAGTACTAAGGACACAGGCTTGATAGACAAGGACTTTTGTTTTGGCAGTAAGCTTCCTGTTCTTCCATACTCGATTTCTTAAACTGTTCATTGTTGTTGCTGCCTTACCAATCCTGATGTTGAATTCCTGATCTAGGGATAATTTGCTATTTACCTCTGATCCTAGATATGTAAAATAGTCTACTATCTCTAGTTCGGCGTCGTCAATAAAGATTGAGGTACCCCATGCGCACCTTGCGATCTAATCTGTGTCTTATTTTTGCTAATTGTTAAACCAAATTCGGAACAAACATTGGAGAATGCAGATAATAGACGTTGTAATTCTTCCTCAGAGTGGGTCGTAACTGCAGCATCATCTGCACAAAAGCAACTCTCTGATCAGTACCCTCCTAATTTTGGTCTTGGTCTTCAATCTCTGAGCATTGTAGAGGCCGCCATCTGAGCGTGAGTGAATGTATATACCACCATCCTGATCACGAAAGGCATATTTCAATAGAAGTACAACGTATATTCCAAAGAGGGTGGGAGCTAGTACACAAGGTTGCTTTACTCCACTCTTGATTTCAAACGCTTCTGAAGTTGCACCATCAAACTTGATTATACCCTTCATGCCTGTGTGGAACGATTCCACAATGGACAGAAGAGTTGGTGGGCAGCCAACCGTCTTTAGTGCCTTGAACAGACCGTCACGACTAACCAAATCAAATGTTTTTGTGAGGTCGATGAAGGCAATAAACAGTGGCTGACTCTGTTCACGGCATTTTTCTTGCATTTGTCGCAATGAGAATATCATATCAATGGTAGACCGGTTCTGTTGGAAGCCGCACTGTGATTCGGGGTAGACTTGATCTCCTAGGACTTGAAGTCTGCGCAGAACAATTCTGGCAAATACTTTCCCAACAATACACAGAAGTGAGATACTCCTATAATTGTTACAGTCGCTCCGATCGCCCTTGTTTCTTGTATAGTGTTATGATGCTCGAGTCTTTGAAATCCTGTGGGACTTGTCCTTCTCGCCAGCAAAGGTCTATTAGCTGGTGGATCTGTAGAGTGAGTGTGTCTTGCCCACTCCTGATAACCTCTATTGGAATCCCATCCTTATCCAGAACCTTGCCAGATGCAAGTTCATTTATAGCACACTTAACTTCTGTCATGGTTGGAAGTGTGTCCAGGTGGGCAAGAGTTGGTAGGGCCTCTATGGCGTTGAGGACATCATCCGCTAGTTTGGTCTCACTTGAGTAAAGCTCCAAATAGTGCTCTACCCATCTTTCCATCTGTTGTTTCTTATCAGTGATGATTTCTCCAATCAATGTTTTCAGTGGTGCACTTCTTTTGATCATTGGATCACAGGTTTCCTTTATACGTTCATACATGCTTCTGATGTTTCCCTTATCACTTGCATTTTGAATGGTCTCACATAATTTGATCCAGTAGTCATTTGCACACTGTCTGGCAGTCTTTTGCACATCCTTCCTAGTTTGCTTCAGCTCACTGAGAGTGTTACGTGTTGTTCTTTCCTTTTTTCTTAAGAGAGTTATCTTCTTTTTATCAATCAAGAGCTGCAGTGTCTGGCTGTCTATCTCAAACAAGTCCTGCCTCTTATGATCCACAGTGCCGTAAACCCCCACCGCTGTTTTATAAAGAATTTCCTTAAGTATACCCCACTTTTCACTTACTGTAGAATTTTCTTATGTATCATTGAAAGCGTCTTCAAGTTGCTGTTGGAACTCAAAGCACTTATCAGGATCGTGGGTGTTAATATATTAATCCTGGGGTTAGATTTGTGTTTAGCTGTGTAGATTGTCTTTGGTCTCAGTCTAACCCTTGCAACAACCAATGAATGATCCGTATCACAGTCAGTACTGTGATAACTTCGAATTAATGATGTTTGGTTCAGATATTGTCTCCATGTGATGATGAAGTCCAGCTGATGTCAATGGCCGGATCTTGGATGTTTCAATGTGACCTTATGCAGTTGCTTTTTTTTTTTTTTTTTTTAAAGGAGTTTGTAATACATAGGTCATTTCTGGTGCAATGCTCCAGCAGCCTTTGCCCATTTTTATTCATGCGACCGATGTTGTATTTTCCAAGGCACATTGGCCAAGAACACGATTCCTTGCCCACACGAGCATTGAAATCACCGAGCATATAAAATTAGTCGGATGTTGGAACTGCCTTGATCATAGAGTGTAACTCCTCATAGAACGAATCCTTCATAACATCAGGGGAAGTGAGAGTCGGTGCATATGCAGTGATAATGGTGGCAAAACCACAAGAGGTTGCCAAGCGCAGGGATAATAGTCTTTCATTACCTCCAGCTGAAATTTCAGTCATTCCCAGTAGCGAATTCTTCACTGCAAAGCCCACACTATGTTGCCCTTTTTTCTGCCTGCCCTCTACCCTTCCAAAAAAGGGTGTAATTGTTTTCCCTGAGTGACCCTTCCTCGGCGAGGCGAGTCTCCAGCAGGCCAGAAATATCAATGTTAAGACGATTGAGTTCGGAATAAATCACAGTCGTTGCTTTTTTCACATCGTCAATATTCGTCAGGTCAGTGGAAAATCATGGACACATGGTTCTTATGTTCCAGGCTGCAAGCCGTAGCTTGAGGTTTCTATTTTACTTTATTAGTAATACCTGGTGCATTGGTTTTACAGCCTGGGATTAAGATTTTGTCCAAGCCCCAAGCACCCATTGAAGCAGGCAGGCTGTGGCGGATCAGCACCCAATTGGCCGGGGGCTGCCCAGCTTGAGGCGGGCGATAGTTGATCAGTGACACCTGTAGGTGTCTCCCACTGTCAGAGGCAACCCGTGGCGCCCCATGTCCACGCCAGTTGACAAGGACATATAACCCGTAAATGCTACCTCCCGCTTTGATTCCGAGACCGGTTAAGACTAGGGATGGAGTTATACCTCTCCATAGCACAAAGCCTGGGCTAAAATATAGAGACCATGTGTTGCCCATGCAGCATGATCCCTCTCTCGGTCTGCCTAGTTTACTCCAGAGGAATGGTAACACCAATACATCTAGAACATGACAAGCTGCAGAAGCTGCCGGATCAGCAAAGCAATGCTCTACCTGTCCGCCTGTCGGAGCTTCGATTCTAGACCAGCTGCCAACCAAGGCTTAGGGCCTGGTCTGCCCTGCCATGACATTTTGTCCTTAGGTTGCATTTCCTCGCACCAGGATAAGGCTTGTATTATCCCAATTGCGCTCTTCCGCCCGAAGCCGTTGGCACAATGTGCTGTGTCGGGATATATATATATATATATATATATATATATATATATATATATATATATATATATATATATATATATACTGTAATGTACCGTCTTTAGAAGAAAATCCCACTTGACACTTTGAACTCTAGACTCCAAAATGTCAAACTGGGCGTGATTTCCCTATCCTTCTCGCCTTTTCGTGCTCTGGGAATAACGTCTGTTATTAATAATGGAAGACTTAAAATATCGACTAATCAGCGATGTTCTTGTAATAGAATGATGCCATAGCTGTAAGCAGAGATTATTTGCCAACAGTAGTGATAGATACGTGAACTGTCAGTTCGGATCGCTCTCTCTCTCTCTCTCTCTCTCTCTCTCTCTCTCTCTCTCTCTCTCTCTCTCTCTCTCTCTCTCTCTCTCTCTCTCTCTCTCTCTCTTTCAATCTCTCCCAATCTATCTCTAACCTCCTCTCCCCTCTCTCTATCTCTCTATTTCTCTCCCCTTCTCCCCTCCCCCTCTCTCTCCTTCATCTGTTATTTACTTACAGATTGACACACACATGAGTATACACACACACACACACATTCCATCATCACCATCATCACCATCATCATCATCCTCAAGTGCCCTGCCAGCTGGCGTAGGCGTTCATGACTCTCCACAGATCTCGGTCTTTGGTTTTCCGGATCAACTCTGTTGCTGATATTCCTCCATGCCACTGTCTCAATCCATCCAGCATAATTTTTCTTGGTCTGCCTCTGCCTCTCTTCCCCCCGATTTTTCCAGTTGTCGCGATGTTCTCCAATGCCTCTCTTCTCATCACATGACCGAAGAAAGATGTTTGTCTCTTTGTTATTGTTGTATATAATGTTCTAGTTTCATTAGCCTGTTTCAGGCAGTCGTTGTTAGTTACTCTGGCAGTCCAGGGAATTCGCAACATTCGTCTCAGGAACCGTATCACTGTTGCTTCTAATTTCTTCTTAATTTGTTCATTTACATTCCAAGATTCACTGCCATACAGCAAAACTGGTTCTACATAGCATTTCAGCACTCTCTTACATTCAGTGATAGTGACTTATTGCATAAGATGCTCTTCATTTACTGAAATGCGGCGTTTGCTTGCCCTATTCTGCTCTTAATCTGTGTTGTACATCTTCCATCTGATGCTATAAATGCCCCTAGGTATCTAACATTATCCACTTGGTTAAGAACTTTTCCTTCTATTTCTATTAACGTCGTTCACTAACTATGATATATGTTTTTCTATGAAGTCTTGGGAAGATAATGTGGTGGTTTCCAATTGCCTTCCACATCCACATGGTGGTCTTTTACCTCTGCCTTTGACAGTCATTTCCGACAGTAAGGACAAGTGAGTGCTTTGCTCTGCTCAACACACACACACACTATATACATATATATGTATGTGTGTGTATGTGCGTGCGTGCGTGCGTGCGCGCGCGTGTGTGTGTGTGTCTGTGTGTGTGACACGAAAGTCCTTTAAAAATTACACGAAAACAGTAAATTCATTGAAACAAATTAAAGAACAGACAGCGAATTTTTGCGCAGGTAATGAGAAGAAATACACTTGGAAATATAATGACAACTGGCAAACTTGATGGGACCAGAGGAAAACAAAGCGATAAATATCTAGATGGTTTGGATACACGGCACAATGGCAACAAGAACACAGACCTGATGCAAGATTCTGGCAATTGAGAACCATGACTGTCTACACTTATCTGTATGGCACACGATGATGATTGTGATGATGATATGATGATGATGATGATGATGATGATGATGATGATGATGATGATGATGATGACACGTGTATGCATTTTGCGTCTCACTTCATGAGATTTTGTTTTTCAAAACATCTAGCGAGCTCTTGTATCGATCAACGGATGGTGCAGATGAGAATATGCCTATTTCCTGGATAATGTTCGGTGGCAAGTTCTGTGACAAATTACAATTTGTTATATCCCACACACTCTGTAATTAGTACACTTATTTCTGGTTCAGAAATATTAGAATTTGTCATAGACTATCACACTTCAGCTCTACGGTGAAAGAGATGATGACAAAATATCGAACTGGCAAAATATCCGAGTGACCAAATATCGAATTGGCAAAATATCCAACTGCAAAATTAAGTAACAAGATATTGCATCAGCTAAATGTTCGGATAGAAAGTAAACATACTCGTTTTACTCTCAAGAAAAAGATGCCATCATCATAATGTGCCATGTGATAAGCGTGGAAGGTCACGTTTCACCAACCATCTCAAACGATCACCAGAGTAGTGGATCAGCTCTATGTTCTTGTCTCGACCATGCCATGTGGACAAGCCATCTAGATGTTTACTTCTCTTCCTTCCCCTTGTTGTTTTCCCCTCAATCTAGCCAGTTGTCACCAAGTTCTCTAGTTTGTTTCTTCTCAGAAAATTGTGACTGTCTAGTCAAATTTCTCTCATCAGTTTACAGTTTTCATTTGCTTCTTGCAGGACTTACTCGTTGGTTTTTCTGTCTGTCCATGGTATTCTGTACATTATCCTCAGAAACCCATCTCCACTGCCATTATATGTTTTTTAGCTTGTCTGCTCATTGTCCACGTTTCGCGTCTATACAAAAGTAGAGGTTCTATGTAGCACTTTAAACTCGCATTGGCACTAATCAATAGGCTCGTGCATCAGAAAGCCAATATTATGAAGAGGAAGAAACAGAGGGAGGTGAGAGTTCAGCATATAACTGGACCAGACTGGTCGATATATTTTACAGTAAGGAATGTCGTAAAACGCAATGTGAAGACACATCTAGAAACCATTCTAGATTCAGACGTTGGCACGTGTCGATGTAAAACTTACAATAGATTGTCTAGACATGTTAATTTGTGTAAGTTTCGATGTTAACGTCGTGTGCTATATCACGTTTCAGTCTGTGTATGTCTCACTTGTGTACTCAACACACTGCACGTGTGAAGGTATAGTGGGCTGTGTAGAGAGACAATGAATGGCATACTGACACATAATATACGGTTAAGAATATATAATATACGAACTGTTGATAGACAACTTAAGACTTTGACAGACAATGCAGAGCTCACTTACAGACAATGAAGGGTACATAGACAGAATACACAGGGCATCAAAATAATGTATGTTAATTAGACAGACTGTATACTTCATATACGCGGACAATATACGATATATAGACAGATAGTAAATATAAGACGCGTAGACAGACAATGTAGGGTATATAGACAATATATTGTAGGGCATGTATGCAGACAATATAGGATATATAGACTGAGGATGTTTGATATACAGGCGCAAGAAGGAAAATGGAAACGTCGAAAAGCTCCTAAAGAAAGTACACAAAAAATGGAGACAAAACGACCAAATAAAAAGTCCTTATCAGGACTGTACCCGGAAGAGCAAAAAGCCTGCACCAACAAAGAGAACCACAAGAGCAGACGAGCACAAAGGATAGCCGCCGAACGACCCCCTCCCCCGCCCCCCCCCCCAGCTGACGTCACAGACACAAACCAACACAACCAGTCCGAGATAGGACTCACAAGACAAGAGTTAGGGTGAATGAACCCACAAAAAACCACGGACCTCAACAATAACCACAGCTGAAAGACGCAGGTTGAACGAGGCCGAATTTTGAATTTTTGTTTTTGAAAATTGTAACTGGAATATACAGAGAGAAAATGTAGTGTATATGGATGTAGGGTGTATAGTTAGACAATATGGGACACATAGGTAATGTAGGGTTTATAGACTCATGATGTAGGACATGTAGATAGACAATGTAGGCTATATAGAGAGAATATATTCCACATTTATACAGACAATGTAGGGTATATAAACATACGATATATGACATAAAGATAGACTATATAGGGTACATAAACAGACATAAAGTGAGACAACGTAGGGTATATAGACTCATGATGTAGACAGACAATGAAGGGTATATAGAGAGACTGTATTCTACATGTATGCACACAATATAGGGTATATAGAGAGACTATATTCTACATGTATTCACACAATATAGGGATATAGAGAGACGATATATCAGACATAGAAAATGTAGGTTAGTTAAACTCATGATGTAGGACATATAGACAGACAATGTAGGACATAAAGACTGACAATGTAGGACATGTAGACAGACAATATTGGATATATAGGCAGACAACGTAGGGTACACAGACAGTCAATATTGGGTATCTAGACTGACAATGTAGGATATAAAGACTGACAATGTAGGATATGTAGACTGACAATGTAGGATATATAGACTGACAATGTAGGATATATAGACTGACAATGTAGGATATATAGACTGACAATGTAGGACATGTAGACTGACAATGTAGGATATATAGACTGACAATGTAGGATATATAGACTGACAATGTAGGATATATAGACTGACAATGTAGGATATATAGACTGACAATGTAGGATATATAGACTGACAATGTAGGATATATAGACTGACAATGTAGGATATATAGACTGACAATGTAGGATATATAGACTGACAATGTAGGACATGTAGACTGACAATGTAGGATATATAGACTGACAATGTAGGATATATAGACTGACAATGTAGGATATATAGACTGACAATGTAGGATATATAGACTGACAATGTAGGATATATAGACTGACAATGTAGGATATATAGACTGAC
The DNA here is from genome assembly GCA_014155875.1 of Cepaea nemoralis. NCBI lineage: Eukaryota > Metazoa > Mollusca > Gastropoda > Stylommatophora > Helicidae > Cepaea > Cepaea nemoralis. Next base: position 143,570 of record JACEFZ010027656.1, read on the forward strand.
AATGTAGGATATATAGACTGACAATGTAGGATATATAGACTGACAATGTAGGATATATAGACTGACAATGTAGGATATATAGACTGACAATGTAGGATATATAGACTGACAATGTAGGATATATAGACTGACAATGTAGGATATATAGACTGACAATGTAGGACATGTAGACAGTCAATATAGGATATATAGGCAGACAACGTAGGGTATACAGACAGACAATGTAGGGCATGTATGCAGACAATATAGGTCATCTAGGCAGGACAATATAGGATATATACAGACAGACAATTTAGGGTTTATAGCCAGACGTTACATGACATAAAGAGAGGCAATGTAGGGCATATAGAAAACATTACTGAATGAGAAAAGAATGTCATGCAAATAACGTAATTCGCCCACATACAATGGCAGTTTCTTGTTAGTGGGTACGCTGAACGGATGCCAAGGGAAAGCGTGCAATAGACAAACAACGTTATATCAGTGTGGACAATATCAGGAAACGTACTTTAAAAAGTCTGTTTGTGAAGTCGTAAGACCGATGATATTGGGGACTCGTTACAGGCGACTGTCAATAGGAAGATGAAACTTGATAAAAGTTAATGAAATACAAATCTTAGCTTGTACACTTAATGGTGAATTTTGGCACTCTGAAAAGTGAAGGAGAGAAGTAAAGGTGTAAGAACACACTAATGATACACATGCTGTAACGGAAGTAACTTTCAGCCTATACACACTTTTATTACTCCAATACACTGTCGAACACGAATGTCAAGTCTATCTTTGGCAACAGTAAAAAAAAAAAAGAATCAAGTAATTAAATATTCATTAGACTAGACATGGCAACGACCTGTACACTTCTTGTCTGGATATAGTCCAGCAGTGTCAGAGCAGATAATTGCCCGGTGCTGTTTCCCAAGTAATGAAACATTAACATTGCATGAAGAGAGCAGATTTAGCTAGAGAAACTACTACAAATATGCCTTTGAATTTTGCAAACTGGACGGAAGAGGAACAAATTTTATAGATGTATATGAAAGCCGGATTGAACGAGTGGGCAGTACAGTATCGTGCCCATCTGGTCATAGTGGATTAAAGTAGTTCTAGTTGTGGGGCTTGTGTGCGTGAACATAATAACTGAGAAGATGATCCAGGTTAATGAAATGGGCACTATGAATTATTTCCTTTGAGATAAGGTTCCTGAAACATCAAATTGAACAGGGGTGCAAAGGGAGTAGGATAAGGTTGAATTACCTTCCCGTGCCTGCTCAACATTTAGAGAAAGGTCTAAAATTTTAAGACCTGTGACAATTTCATTCGTTCACAATTGATGGAAATCCATTTCTAGAAGTCAGATAAGCAACTGATTCGCCCCTTCCCAAATCCCTTTCAAATAGTATTATTATCATCATGAAGGAGGTCCTTCGTTAAACGTGGCTCTCTTCACTGCCTGACGAAGAGTTTCTCGATCTCTAGCCATACCCGAAGTCTCGTGCACCCATATATACAAGGCGTGTGCAATGTCCTGTGTCTTTCTCCTTGCCATCGACCTCTGCATCATATTCCAGGAACCAACCCCCCCCCCCCCTCCCATGATTGTTCTTTCCAAGGCACTGTGACGTTTATTATGGTCAAAGCACTTCATTTCTCAGTCGCGATGCTGTTTGCGAGCTAGATTTCTTCGATGTTCAAATTGTATGGTATATCATCAATTTTCATCGTTTCGGTCTGCAATATATATATATATATATATATATATATATATATATATATATATATATATATATATATATATATATATATATATATATATGTATATCACGCTGGTAATGGTAAGGAAGTATATACATCAGAAAATAAATTAAACAATACCTAAAAGCACAATGAATTCTACCACTATTGTCTTCAGTTAGTACCCTAGCTTCGCTCAAGAAGGAAGTTCCGTCGTCCTGCTACTAAGTGAGTGCATGGGCGACACTGTGAGCTGTGAAATTCGCGGGGAATGCTTTTACATCTGTCCTGTACAGTGACCTGCATGTTCGGAACAATGGCTACCGGCTGTTGCTGAATAGACTGATTTGCCTTTTCGGTTCACGAGTGTATTATTCAGAAGACTCCCGGGAGTCGGCGTTGAAGCTGCGGAGTTCGTGCTTTATGCGACACTTTCGGCGGGTCGCCCTGCGGTGAAAGACCGAGCCATGTGAGAAAACCCGGGTCAATGAGGTCTTTCTAGTGACTGCCGAGTCCATCGACGATGAACTGTGGTTTTCGTGGATTAATATTGTGTTGGCATTCTGGCAGCGGCATTATGCACAGTGTACCTGTGCGGGCTGTTGGATTGCCGAGACTTCTGCCTATTCCACTTTTCACATTGGACAGTGGGGAGTATTTTGTGTGATATTCACTGGCACAGGAACGGAGCATAATGGGGACGACCCGTTGCCGTGAAGTTGGAACCTCGACTAAGAAGGAAGTTCACACTCGACGTCTTCTCAGGCAGACAATGTTCCTTCGTGGCTTGTGTAAAGTGTCCGCACAATGAAACCAACAAATCACACTCGAAGTCCTGTCAGCTAGACAATGTTCCTTGGTGTCCAGTGTAAAGTATCCGCACTATGAAAACAACAAATTAAATCTATGAAGCCTGAGTCTGGTAATCTCTTGTGGCCGTCAGGACAACAGAGGAGCACAAGAACTGACCGACTCATCACCCACTATCCAGTAATTTGTGTTGTGCAGAACGTGTCCTCCATAACCAAAGTTGGTTGCACATCCTTGACAGGATGTTATAATCAACCCCTGCATTTATTGCCTGTTTCTGATTGATTAATAGTAAGAAGGCACAGATTATGGTCGTCACTGTGAATAAGGAAATACCACGAGTAAATGGGCATATTCTTAAGGAAGTTGCTCGGTACAGTTATCTTGGAACATTCATAACATCTGATGGGAGATGCCTTGAAGAGATTAGAACAAGAATTGCAATGGCGAAGGTAGCCTTTTGCAAGATGAAAAACATACTGAAAAAATAAAAAGCTAACAATTGAACCGAGAAAAAGAGTGTTGGAGTGCTACATAGATCCTATACATCTGTATGGATGTGAAGCTTGGACAATGTGCAGTCAATCTGAAAAACATCTGATGGCTGTGGAAATGTGGTTTCTGAGGAAAATGCAAAGAATACCATGGACAGACAGAAAAACCAATGAACAAGTCCTTTAATAAACAAATGAAGATAGTAAACTGATTACAGACATTAGACGTAGATAGTCAACATTTTTTGGGCATGTTATGAGAAGAAATGAATTGGAGAACTTAGTGACAACTGGCAAGATCGAAGGGAAGAGACCAAAGGGAAGACCGAGAAGTAAATACCTGGATGGCTTCGCCACGTGGCATGTTCGAGACAGGAACACAGAGCTGATCCACGACTCTGGTGATCGAGTGAAATGGCAAAACATTCCCGCCGACGCTTATCGGCATGGCACATGATGGATGGATGGATGGATGGATGGATGGATGGATGGATGGATGGATGTGATTGACTATACCAGTTTACATTAAGTAGTTTGCCATTGATTTCTAAACTGCGACGTTTCATAATTCAACTCAAAGCGATCTGCTTTCATATCGCCCTCGGTTGATTTCGAACCCTAGACTTGAACAGTTTTTCGAAATTTTTCTCTATCAAAGGCCAGGCATCCTGTCTCTTTCGCTGGCATTTATAAATTATCTATCACACCGTGAGACCGTCTGTGATGTGGTCTTCTACTTTTCCGCTTCCCAGGTACACCTCTCTCCATAGTTATCCATTGCAGACTTTTATGTCTCTTAATGTCTAACATATTTCATTTTCTCATGTCATTTTCTCATTTTTATTTGTGTTAGTAACCAATCGTCAAATATCTTCTATTCCTTTGATTATAAAGGGTTTTATTTATGCTTGTCAATATTTGTTAAACATACCCTATAATGTTTTCAGTATATACGTTACTATACTAAACGACTAACTATCCTTAATTGCAAATAATTATACTAGAAATGCCGGCTCCATAGCGAAGGTGTTACGGACGCGGTTCATGATCCCGTATACCAGCGTTCAAAACACAGCTGCGCGCAATTTGGCAGCAGACCTCGTTGCTTTGGTTTTTTTTACAAAATGGTATGGGTGCCAGTCGTTCAGAAAGCAATGGCAAACTACTGAACGAAAACTTGTCAAGAGATCACAAAAGCAAAAAATGATGGTGTTCACTGCAACGTCCTGCAAAGGATATGCAACTAACTATAACTATATAACGAGGGGAAGTCAATAAATACGGTAAGTCACAAATGGCTGTAGAGAAATAACCAAATATGATAACAACTTGAAACCAATTTACTTTTATACATACATTGTCCCTTTATTTCTCAACATAATTTCTACCAACATTGATGCACTTTTCCCATCGTTTTATCAGTCCTCCCAAACCGGCTGCATAGAACTGTGTGCTCTGTTTTCTAAACCACGTTTTCACTTCACATTAAACTTCGGCGTCATTCGCGAAATGTTTCCCGCCAAGGTGGGTTTTTGTGTGGACCAAAAATGTGGAAATCGCTTGGGGATAAGTCGGGGCTGTAAGGTGGGTGTTCCAGAACTTCCCATCTTAGTTGGTTAATTTTCTCCTGAGTTAATCGAGCCGTATGTGGTCTGGCATTGTCATAAAGAAGCAACACTCTTCTAGTCAGCAGTTCTGTACGTTTTCTTCGAATTGCATTATGAAGCATCGATAGAACTTCACAGTACGATTCAGAATTTACATTGTCACCTTTCTTCTTGAAATTGGTTAAAAGCACTCCTTGACAATCCCAGAACACTGTCAGCATAACCTTCCCCGCTGATGGCGTAACCTTGAATTTTTGGACACAAGGCGAAGAAGGATGTTTCCATTGCATTGAAGCACGCTTTGATTCGGGCTGGTAGTGATTCACCCATGATTCGTCCCCAGTAACAATCCTGTTCAGCATGTCTGCCCCTTCCTCTTCGTATCGACAGAGATGATGCAAGGACAGGCCAAATTGGTTCATTTTGTTTTCCTCCTTCAATTGTCTGAGTACCCACCTTGAGCACACTTTCTTAAATTGCAATCGATCATACATTATGATGTATGCTGAACCATGTGTGCACCCTATTGCAAATGCTACAGAGTCTGTAGATACTCACCTGTCACCTCAAACCATCTCCTCCACCCGCTGCACTGATGCTTCTGTTGCAATCTCAACAGGATGACCAAATTGGATTGCATCAAAAATTTTAGAGCGTCTTTGAGAAAATTGTTCTACCCAGCTATGCACCGCTCTACAGGACAAACATTTGTCAGCATAAACAGAAGTATTTCTTTATGAATGGCTTTGGCAGGCAGTCCTTTTACCCACATAAAATGCACAACAGCACATTGCTCTTTGGCTGTACACTCCGTAAATACAGTCACCATTTTCTTTATTCGCTGCGCATACGCATGAGACACTTAGCGCCACTTTGTGAACGTAAGTATAAAGTTCGATGTTGCTGTCACCTAATAACACCTGTAGAAAACACCAACTACATTTACCTGCCATCCCACAGAGTTGTGTGACTTACTTATTGACTCGCCCTCGTAGAAATGTAATGTACAATTCTCTGATTGCTTCCTCCTGAGAGTAATGCTCACTTCAAAAATTTCCTTATTATTTATTATTACAGAGCTAGTGCTCAATTCTCTTATTTTTCTTATTACAGAGTATGCGCTTTTCTACAATTCTCTGATTGTTTCCTCCTTAGTTGTGAACCTCGGTCTACTCGTTATTGCCTGGTTGTATTAGATTAAGGTTCTTCCTCGTAGCACAACAACACCACCATATGTACTCCAGGTCATACCCATTGTACACTCATAGAACGCGGATATCACTTTAAGACCTCCAGACACTTTACCTAGATAACACACAGATCACAGGTCCAAGCTCAAGTCCCACAGTCATCTTCCATACACCACATATAACACCCGGACACCTCCATAAGTGTTTAAGTGACTTGCCATAGACAACATATAACACCCGTATACCCCATAAGTGCTCCAGTCACTTGCCATAGACCACACATAACAAGCGGATACCCCCATAAGTGCTCCAGTCATTTGCCATAGACCACACATAACTCATGATACCCCCATCAGTGCTCCTGTCATATATTTGACCTCGTTTATAATGCGTTGACAATGATCTATAAACCATCACCCGAAGTAAGCACTATTCACAATTACGTTCATTCTTGACAACAGAGACCAGGAGGTAAAGTCGCTGAAAATGTGTGTGTTTGCGCGCGCGCGTGTGTGTGTGTGAGTACATGGGTGTTTTCCGACAGACGACAGCTGAATGACAGCACCCACAATCAGATATCAACGGAATATCCCGCGGCGGTAGGACATCCCATCAAATCTAATTTCCCAAAGGGTACTTATCGCATCAAACACACAAATAATGGAGACGAATGAAAGATACCACTTTTTTCCTTCTTAGTTTGATAGGAGGGTCATGATAGTAAGCTTGTCCAGTTTAGGAAGTAGCAAGTTATGACTTGTCGTAAGACTGATATTTCGGAATTAGTTAGCTGATGTCTTATAGCAAGACTGATAGACGGAAGTATCAAGCTGGTGTTTTGTTGCAAAAACTGTTAGACTGAAGGAGCAAGTTTATGTCTTCTAACAAGGATGATAGACAAACATAGCAAGTTGACGTCATATAGCATGCCTGGTAGAATCTCAGGTTTCAATGTTGATATATTCGTATGTTTGTTGTTTGCTGATTGGTCAACTGAGCTGCGAAAAAGGCCTGCATCTATCGAAGTAAGGTTGATCTGGAGGTTGTCCTCTCTACCTGGTTACTACGTTTATGGGGATTGTTTAAGAAGAGCTGTCCTTCCCCCCCCCCCCCCCCTCTTCAAGTCCAGATTACAGCAAGGGACTGCCTAAGATTAGGCCTAGCTCGGTCATGTTTCCTCAACGAATTTCAAATATTTCATAGCTAAAAGGCTCCAACGAGGGAAGGATGGGGGTCTTCGTGGTCAGTAAGGTCACGTGGCCATCTACATACCCTGAGCATCTTGTTCAGTAACCAGCTGCTGACAGGCTGAAGTGAGAGATGTATGTAAAATATTTCTTTTCTTCTCACTCCTCCTCTCCTTTTGTCCTCTTGGTCCTCCCCTCCTTTTGTCTTCTTAATCCACCTCTCCTTTTCTCATCGCACTCCTCCTCTCCATTTGCCATCTCACCCCTACTCTTCTTTTGTCTTCTTATTCCTCCTGTCCTTTCGTCCTCTTATTCCTCCTCTCTATTTGTCCTCTTACTTCTTCTCCCATTTTGTCCTCTTACTTCTTCTCTCCTTTTGTTCTCTTACTTCTCCTCCCATTTTGTCCTCTTACTTCTCCTCGCCTTTTGTCCTCTTACTTCTTCTCTCCTTTTGTCCTCTTACTACTCCTCTCCTTTTGTCCTCTTACTTCTCCACCCTTTGTGTCCTCTTACTTCTCCTCGCATTATGTCCTCTTACTTCTCCTCTCCGTTTGTCCTCTTACTTCTCCAATCCATTTCTCCTCTTACTTCTCCACTCCGTTTGTCCTCTTACTTCTCCTCTCCGTTTGTCCTCTTACTTCTCCTCTCCGTTTGTCCTCTTACTTCTCCTCTCCGTTTGTCCTCTTACTTCTCCTCTCCGTTTGTCCTCTTACTTCTCCTCTCCGTTTGTCCTCTTACTTCTCCACTCCTTTTGTCCTTTTACATCTCCTTTCCATTTGTACTCTTATTCCTCCTCTCTTTTTGGCCTCTTATTTCTTCTCTCCTTTTGTCCGCTTACTTCTCCTCTTCGTTTGCCCTCTTATTCATCCTCTCCTTTTGTCCTCTTAATCATCCTCTCCTTTTGTCCTCTTACTTCTCTATTCCGTTTGTCCTCTTACTTCTTTACTCCGTTTGTCCTCTTATTTCTCCTCTCATTTTGCCTTCATACTTCTCCTCTCCTTTTGTCCTCTTACTTCTCCTCTCCTTTTGCCCTCTTACTTCTCTTCTTTTGCCCTCTTACTTCTCATCTTTTTTTTTGTCCTCTTAAATCTCTCTCCATATGTTCTCTTGCTTCTCTTCTCCTGTTGTCCTCTTCCTCCTCCTATCATTTTGTCCTCTTGCACCACATGTCTCTTTTGTCCTCTTACTTCTTCTCTTCTTACGCCAGCTGACAAATAAAACCTCATCTTATACACATCGCAGAACATCCGGTTGCTCCACCCCTAGATCTCTGATTCATTTCTGCGGCATTGTCTCTGAAGATGTGGGTGGTTAACTCCCGTAAGACAGTTACCTTAAAGATATCATTGCTTCTTTCATCCTGCTCGAACTGCGATTTAATTCTACCTTCTCCCTCGTAATTAGCGCTTTATTGTGCAATCGGTGCGATTTTTTTTTTAAACTAAAGAAAGGTGAGAGATGTTTACGGGTGTTGAATACATGGTTCATTATTATTATTCCTCCCCACGACGCTTGACGGCAATAGTGAAAGATGAGGATGAACACATGTATATAATTATGGAAACCAATGCTTGCAAATTAGCACACGTAGTGGACAGATACGAACACTTTCTTGAGGCTGGTGAGTGCGCATTTGCATTCTATGCTTTTCATCGCGGTTTTGTTAACTTACTGGTACTCTTGTGATCACGTGGTATTTTTCGAAGCCTCAGTCTCGCGGAACCTAACGTGAATATGGTGTTATACTGAAAGTATTCCCTGATATCAATCGTATAGTAACAAATTCACATTAAACACGAGCGATATTGAGAGATTTGTTGAATTCGTAATGTATTAAAATGTATGTGTAGAAAATAAAAGGGTGTAGGAGATAACAGATAGTACACTAGACAACAGAAGATGTAAATGTATAAACACAACAGATAAGACTTCCAAATCACGCCTCGAGGTCGATATATTGGTACTCATATGCTACACCATATAGACACACTTAATATGCCATCACAAATTAGGCTTGCCATAAATCAAACCGAAGTCTCATCTCAACTTTACTGTGTTTCTGCTGTAGCAATGGCTCATAAATGACGAAGGTCAAATATGAATCAGACAATTCTATGTTTCGATATCTCGTGGTTATATGGTAATATGATATATAATGTTTACAATCATATTTAACATCAAAATAACATCATGTCTTTGAGTTACCATTGTTAAAAAAACAAACAACAAATTAAAGTCGCTATTGCGAGCCTTAAGTCTCCTATACTCATAGTTGTTATAGACCAAACGACACTCGATGGCTGATGTGGTTAGTATCACATGGGTCGCCTTTACTTCCCAAGACATTGTTTAGTAATAATTTTAGGCTGAGTCGACCTGGGATCCCAGGTCAGTGTTTAATAATCCGAATTCGCCCAGCTGCTGTTCGAACCCATGATCATCGGGTCGGCAGCGGAGTACCTAGCCAGCATGCTACCAAGGTTCTTACATCTGTCAGTACCCAGCTCTTAAAAGATATCGGGGAATAGTTACGTCACTTGAGCGAGATACCAGGAATACTTTATATGAAACAACAAATCAGCTGATGAACATTTACACGTAGGTCATTGGTAGAAAGAGAAGAAAAACCCAGAGAACTCTGAATTAGCAACAACATAAAGTTAGTTACATATTCTTTACAGGACTTGGCAGTCATAACAACAACATTAATAAGCAGGCAAAAGACCCTTTTACACGCCTTAAGGAGTATTTGGTACATCAAGCCACCGTTTCCCTGACTTAAGGAGTATTTGGTACATCAAGCCAACGTTTCCCTGACTTAAGGAGTATTTGGTACATCAAGCCACCGTTTCCCTGACTTAAGGAGTAGTTGGTATATTAAACCACCGTTTCCCTGACTTAAGGAGTATTTGGTATATCAAGCCAACGTTTCCCTGACTTAAGGAGTATTTGGTACATCAAGCCACCGTTTCCCTGACTTAAGGAGTAGTTGGTATATCAAGCCAACGTTTCCCTGACTTAAGGAGTATTTGGTACATCAAGCCACCGTTTCCCTGACTTAAGGAGTATTTGGTACATCAAGCCAACGTTTCCCTGACTTAAGGAGTATTTGGTACATCAAGCCACCGTTTCCCTGACTTAAGGAGTAGTTGGTATATTAAACCACCGTTTCCCTGACTTAAGGAGTATTTGGTATATCAAGCCAACGTTTCCCTGACTTAAGGAGTATTTGGTATATCAAGCCACAGCCTCTCTGACCTGCCGTTTTGAGTTAAGCAGATATAAATGTTTTGCTAGTTGCATAGCCTTTACAGGACGTCGCAATCAACCCAATCATTTGTTTAGCTATTTGTGATTTCTTGGCAAGTTTTACGTTCATTAGTTTGCCACTGATTTCTGAACGACCGACACGCATACCTTTATATGAAAGCCAGTGTAAGGCGGTCTGCAACCAAATCTCCCACAGCTGTATTTGAACGCGGTATGCGGGATTACGAACTGCATCCGTAACCAGTTCGCCACAGAGCCGGCTGATATCAGCCTAGTAAAGTAAGTTTTACTGACCTTTAGGCGGACTGCGCATATGGTGCTACACCCATATTTGTATAGACCAACCGGCACTCGGTGGCTGATGGGGTCAATCTCACGCCAGCCGCCTTTACTTCCCAAAACATTTCCCGGTACTACTCTTAAGCTGGGTCGACCTGACCGGCTAGGTGAATTTTTTACATTAAAATCCGCCCCTATGCGAATCAAACCTAAGGCCACCTGGTCGGCAGGTGAGCGTCAGACACTAACATACTCTTTAAAAATAAAAATAATCGGGGGAAAATATAATTCTTAACCCTTAGCTATATATATATATATATATATATATATATATATATATATATATATATATATATATATATATATATAGGGTGGGGGGGGGTGGAGACATGGTATGGTCGGGACAAGAACTCAGAGCTGATCCACGACACTAGTGATAGAGTACGATGGCGATACATAGTCTCCCACGCTTACCGGGATGGCACATGATAATTATGATGTTTGGGGAGACAAGACATATACCAAACTTAGGAACACTACCACGTAATTTAAGAGTTAACTGCTTTAAAAATGTTTCTTCTCCTAGAACACACCCCCGCCACACACACACACACACACACATACACACACACACACACACGCACGCACGCACGCACGCACGCACGCACGCACGCACACACACACACATATCACCCCAACCAGAGCATTTGAGAAGGAAAAGTAATCACCACATTAAGTAAGTATCCCTGTTGATGACTGGATTAAGATTCCGCGAAGATGTGTCAGACGAAGAATAATGATGACTGGATAACTGAGCCTGCATGTGATGTACTGTATGTCACTGAACTGACACTAATTCCAATCATGTTACAAATGACAGCCAAATCCAGATCCATGCTATGTAGGATATTCGTCTCAAGAAAAGTACCAGACATATGTCAAGACATGGAAAGGAAGTGACAGTAGGTGTTGCCACTTTCTTGAACACATTATGTTTGAGTAAAAATATCGATTGTATTCGTGTTTGTACGACATATATTTTTCTGTAGAAACTAATGCATACTTGTGACACTTCAATACATGTTCATACGAGACAATTAAGGCATTTTATAATATTTAGCTGTCTGCGGCTCTACAGACCTGCCTTGTCTGTCCATCTTGCCTACACACATACATACGCACGAACACACACGCATATAAAAACTGACAAATAGAGATACCCACACATACACAAGCACGCGCGTGCAGATACCACAGATTCACTCCCTATCAAACGCGCACACTGCGCATATACACTCACTGGTACATACACGCACACACATGTGCGTATTCACACACACACTCACACACACACACATACACAGAGACAAAAACAGTCAGTTAGACAGATGGACAGACAGATAGAAAGACATACAGACATACAATAGAGCTGACGCCCCGTGTACAATATTCCCAGAAATCTGGCTCTAGTGTATGCTTTAAAGATTTGTGTCCTTTATTCCAGCATTAACTAACAGACGATATATAATTGTGCTTGAACTCCCTAGGGAATGTGTCACACGGGATAAGAGTGGAGACAGAGAAGAGAGAGAGACAGTGATAGAGAGAGAGAGAGAGAGAGAGAGAGAGAGAGAGAGAGAGAGAGAGAGAGAGAGAGAGAGTGGGAGAGAGAAAGGTGGCGCGCGAGACAGAGAGAAAGAGAAGAGACATAGTAGAGAGATAGAGGAAGATAGAGAGGGAGGTAGAGAGTGAGACACACACACACACACACAGAGAAGAGAGGGACAGAGAGAGCGAGAATCAGAGAGAAGAGAGAGGGGAGACGGAGAGAAAAGCGAGAGAAGGAGAAAAGAGAGAGTAAAAGAGAGACAGAGAAAGCGAGACAGAAAGAGAGAGAGAGAGAGAGAGAGAGAGAGAGAGAGAGAGAGAGAGAGAGAGAGAGAGAGAAAGAGAGCGCAAGAGACAGAAAGATAATAAGAGATATAATGTAAGGAAACAATGAGAAAAATCAATCAAGGAAACGGTGTAGACAGCGCAAATTGAAAACATATACTGTATTTCGATTTCAGAGACAGCGAGATTTTGGAGGCCAAAGTTGGCTTCCTGCAAATTGAAATCTTGCACCGGCTTCAACTACGCAACATAATGACTCTCTAAGAGGAGTATTATCCTAACATAAGTTGTAAAGAACTGTTAACATTTCAATTACGTGTGAGACTGTGGCTGTTTGTATATGCCTGTAATGCACGCATTATGTTTATTTTTTTTTATATATTACATATACGATATATAGCCGGTCTCTCTGGCTGAGGGGTTACAACACTTTCTCCGTAATCCTTGTTTATCACGCAGTCTCGTAGCGGGAGAGAACTGGGAGCGGTTCGACCCCCGCTGGTGACTTGCGGGATACTGAGCCGGCCGCTCAGAAAGCAATGGCAAACTACTGAGCGTAATCTTGCCAAGAAATCAACAGACAGCTGAAAGATGCTGCTGTTGACAGCGATGTCCTGTAAAGGATATGCAAAAAAAAAAAAAAAAACGATATATATACGTACAAATATGTATATTATTGATGTTATGTTCGTTCCCCATTTACCTACCTATACAATGCATGCGTGCATATATATATATATATATATATATATATATATATATATATATATATATATATAAATATATATATATATGTGTGTGTGTGTGTATGTGTGTATCTGTGTGTGTGTGTGTGTGTGTTTAAAACTCTCACTTGGTAATTTACTACACTATACACAACAATGATGTATACCAAAAACGTAAATTGTCATTGCACACGTCATGAAAAACTCATCTGAAATAAGATAAGGTATTTAAATAATAAAAGAATAATTATCCAGGGAAATATAACACTATCCCAAAATATTCTCGATATTTGTTAGTTTGTGGTCGTAAATGGAAACTAGGAGGACGAGATGTTGTAATTGGAGAACAGGTGTTAATTATCTGAAATGAGGTTTATTCAGTCTGAGAAAGGATGGAAATGTTAAGATATAATAATTTTGTTGAGCTAAAAGAATTGTTTTCTATTTCTATTATCATATCGTCACGTGGCAAATCGGTTGTCGGTCTTGAAAGTTTATTTAAGGATTAAATATGGCTTGATCTAGGATTCTTCCACTTCTTACAACCATCGCCCAATAAAGCATAGCCCCTCGCAAGGATATAGTCACTTGCGAAGGACACCAGACCGCAATAGCTGTGGGGGGGGGGGGGGGGGGGGGGGGGGGCGACAAAAAATTTACCGCAGGAGAGACTCCTCCTGGAACGTTAAGCATACTTTGTCCACATTGTCAAAGAACATTTCAAGTCAAAATGGGCCTTACCAGCCATCTCAGAACTCACGGCTCCATACTGTCAACCCCACTGGATGAAATGAATGGTCATCATCATTCTCATCTCATCTCATTATGTTCCTCTTGTACCTTGCGGTGTCGAGCTGAAGTATAAACTTCGTGAGAGTGCCCGAGTATGGGCTTCATATATCGATATTCCCATGGACTCTGCTATTCCCTCCGTCCAACGTTTACGTGGTCGGTCTCTTCCTCTGATTCCATCTGGTCTGTACATCATTGCTTGTTGTGGTATGCTGTTGACTGGTAACCTACTTCCATGGCCAAACCATTTGACTTGCTGTTTTCTGATAAATTCTAGTGCTGCTTTAACCCCCACTTTAGTCCTGATTTCTTCATTTCTGATCTTATCTCTTCTTGATACGTTGAGTATTCTTCTCAGGAACCTCATTTCTGGTGTTGTGATCTTTCTATTATCTTTTTCTGTCATTGTCCAGGTTTGGCATTGGTAGCATAGAGTTGGCAGGAAGATTGTGTTGTAAAGTGCTTTCTTAGTAGTTATTGAAACATGTTTGTTCTTTAGTATTGGTGCCATTTGTCCAATGAGTTGATTTGCCTTATTGCACCTATTTTCGATCTCATCTTCTGATCTGCCATTTGATGATATTATACTTCCTAGGTACTTGAAACTCTTTACTTGTTTCAAGGGATGTTCGTTTAGGTGAATTGTTGTTGTTTGTTCTTCTTTAGTTATAGTCATTACCTCTGTTTTGCTTGTGCTAATTTTCATGTTATGTTCCCTATACATTTCGTTTAGACTATTCATGTGGTCTTGTAATTCAGCTTCTGATTTTGCTATTAGTGCTTGGTCATCCGCAAACAGGAGTTCTCTAATGGTTAGATTTGCAGATGGTTCTTCTTCTGTGTTCTCGTCATGCGGTATTCTTGCTGTCTCTGCTTGGCTGGTTTCTTTACATATGTTGTCTATATATGTTATGAACAAGAGAGGGGACAGGACACAACCTTGTCGTACTCCAGATCTTATGGTGAAGGGTTCTGTGTGTCCTCCAGTTGCTCTCACTATGCATTCACTGTTGTTGTATAAACTTCTACATAGGTTTGTTAGATGTCTACTCACTCCATATTGTTTAAGGATTTCCCACAGCTTGT
Source organism: Cepaea nemoralis (assembly GCA_014155875.1). Taxonomy (NCBI): domain Eukaryota; kingdom Metazoa; phylum Mollusca; class Gastropoda; order Stylommatophora; family Helicidae; genus Cepaea; species Cepaea nemoralis. The sequence continues at coordinate 158,634 of JACEFZ010027656.1, forward strand.
TTCTATCTACTCTATCGAATGACTTTTCTTGGTCGACAAAGGCTAAGTAGAGTGTTTCATTGAATTCGATTGATTTTTCTATAAGTTGTCTAAGATCAAAAATGGCATCTGTGCATCCTTTGTTTTTCTTAAATCCAAGCTGTGTTTCGCTTAGCTGGGGTTCTAAAGTAGTTCGTAATCTTTTTTCAAGAATTTTACAAAATATTTTCCCAGTATGACTCAACAGTGAAATGCCTCTGTATTGTGTGTAGTCTCTTTTGCTGCCTTTGTTTTTCCAAATTGGGATAATTATGGCGTTTCCACAGTCTCGTGGTGTCTGTTGTTCTACCCAAACATGGTTGAATAGTCTATGTAGCCAAGCTGTTCCTATTTCTCTTGCTGCTCTAATTAGGTCATTTGGTATTTCATCCTGTCCCGGTGATTTGTTCAATGGGTCTAATCTGATGGCTTCTATAATTTCTTCTTTTAGTATGTCTGGTTCTAGTTCTTCTGTGACATCTGTATAGGTCTCTTGAATTCCTGTGACATCTGATGGGATGTTGAGAAGTTGTTCGAAATACTGCTTCCATCTTATTAAGATTTGTTTTTGTTCAATTATTGGATCTCCATTTTCGCCGTTAATTATTTCAGTTGGGTCAAAGGGTTCTCCTCTGGTTCGCATTGCACCTATATTTTTGTAGAAGATTCTAGTTGCCTCCTTGTAGTTTTTATTTAGGATTTCTCTATACTCTTCCCAGTCTTTTTGTTTTTCCTTCTTTACTATTATATTCACATGTCTTCTCGCTATTCTATATTCTATGTAATCACATTCCTGTTTGCTCTTCAACCACTTTTTATATTTTTCCTTTTTGTCTTTTACCGCTTCCTTTACTTCTGCGTTCCACCAACTTGTTATTTTTTTTTAACCGTGTTTTGCGTTTTTTCGTGGTTCCACATGTTATTTTTGCAGTATTTAAAATGCTTGATTTGAACATTTCCCATTCTTCCTCCACTGGTTTTCTTTCTGCAGGTAATTTTTCAAAGACTTCAGTTATTTCCTTCTCATAATTATTCTCTTACTGCCTCGTCTTTAAGGTTTTTTAAGTTTACTGATTCGCATGGCATGTATTTTCCTGCTCTTTTTTTCTTCTTCTTCTGATTGTTCTTATTGTGGCAACGACTGCTTTATGATCTGTGTTTATGCTGAAATTGGGCACTGCACTTGCATCTAATATATTTCTCTTTCTGTAGTTTCTTGCTAATATAAAATCAATTTGGCTTTTAGTATCTAGATCGTTCCATTTATACCAGGTGTCGTGTTGGCTGCAAAGCTCCAATAGTCTACTTCCGTTATCATTCCTTTCATTTTGCTTGTCTCCAAATGCTCCCAGATGTTTTTCTATGCCCACTCTGTTATGTCCTAGTCTTGCATTGAAGTCTCCCATAACTATGATGTTGTCCTGCTTATCTATTTTATTTAGCACGTCATGTATGTCTTCGTAGAAGTCCTCGCATTCTTGCTCATTATTGTTTGCATTACATGGTGCGTATATGTGTACACATGTTGTAATTGTTTGTTCTTTTATTCTCACTGTTATGGTTCTTTCTGATATATATTTTATTTCTAGTATTCCTCTTGCAAGCCGTGGTTCGATGACTATTCCAACACCGTGTTTTGCCCTTTCTTGCTGTTCTACTCCAGAGTAAACAAACGTGTAACTGCGGTGGAGCTCCTTGCATCCTTTCCCCTTTGTTCTGGTGTCCGCTATTCCCATCAGTCCAATTTTCCTCTCTTCCATTGTTTCTATAAGCTCTTCTTCTTTACTATTGAAACCACAGACATTCATTGTGCCTATTTTTTGAGTCGCTGATCTATCTCGTGGTCCATTAACATTGCCGGGTCGATATCCGTTTGGGTCAGTCCGTTTATACTTCTTAGTTTTTCTACGAGCAGTATGAAGATCCCCTGCCTGCTAGCTTGGCCAGTCGCAGGTTTAGGACAATAATCTGACCACAGGGAGTCCATCCTCTATGGCGAGCCATAGCCCCGTTAGCCCATGACCTCGCGGTCATGGATGCCCGGTCTGCACCACGCGGAGGTGGGGGTTGACTTGTGTAGTCTGCGGGTCATCGGCAGGCTACTAATTTTCGCTCTTCACCCCTCCTGGGAGAGGCTAGCCGATCCTAACCCTGCTGGCTGCAGGGTCAGGTGCATTCCACACCTTGCAGACCGTTCTTGATGGACAAATACCATCCCCTCATCCGACGCGGACTGGGCTAAAATTAGTGCTTGCCAGGAATGAATGTTCATTAATATTTGGACATTGTATCTTGCTTGCTTGCTTGCTTGTGTTCGATGGCTTTGAACTCCAGCGCGAAGTCCTGTATGCCCGTGAAGGCATCCTGTTGTCCAACATCAGTGTGATGTCATACCGGACCTGGGGTTTGCGTGAGTATCTGTTGTCCAAAGTCTGGCTTATTGGTGTGCAGACTGATGGTTCCTCGCCATGCAGGCAGATACTCTCCGACTTCGGAGGAATCATCGATCCTACTGATGTTAGCCAGATCCCTGAAGGGACCTGTTGCCCGGGACAAACGGCGTGGACGTATCAGCAGGTCTTGGCCAGTATAGATCGCGGCCCTGGTGCCTTGGAAACTGGTGCTCCCAACATTGTATCTAATGTTTGCTTGTGTTTTCCTTCGCTCGCTTTGAACTAAAGAGTAGTCCATCACGTGGTTCTACTTCTAGTGCACTGGAATGATTTGTGCATGTGTATTAGCATTCCCTATTTAAGTGTCCCTCGCCGACCTGCTAACCCACTCCGACTACTGAGGTACTTGTAATTTATGTCCCCATATCAAGGACGAGAAGTCAACATTTTAATCCAACTGACCAGTGTAGGGTCTGAACCCGCTACCTCAGCATCAGCACACCGGATATTTAAGAACGAGCGCTCTTATCCATTCGGCCAGACTGACCTCCATCTAATGTTTAAGGGAACCCACTTCATTATTGGCTCACATGGCCCACGTGTCACCGGGCAAGCTGACACACTAACCAATCCGCCAATACTCTCACCCAACTCACGCCAAGCCCTTTGTAGCCTTTTCATTAATGTTTGTATTTTGCAGTAAAAGTTGTCTACGTGATGAGATAGCCGACCCCATTAGTGACCTCCTTCGACCGACATGGTAGATGACCATGTTACTATTCTATGCTTCCTTTGTGTGCGCCGGTAGCACACATCTGTTTCACAAGGTGATTATTAATTATAGCTTTGATAATGATTCATACGTTTATGTACAGTTGATTATTATGTTGGTGTTAATTATTGTACACATTTATATGCTAATTATAATGTTGTTAGTTATGATTGCCGGCTCTGTGGTGAAGGGGTTATGGATGCAATTCGTAATCCTGCATACACAGCTGCGGGCGATTTGGCAGCCGACCGCCTTGCAGTGGTCTTCATTAAATAGTACGACTGCAGGTCGCTCGGAAAACAATGGCTGAACGTACAAATTGCCAAAAAATCACAAACAGTCAAAACATGTTGGGATTGACTGCGATGTCCTGTTAAGGATAAGCAACTAACATGTTATATAGTTATTACCTGTATGCTAACGATGCTATTGCTAATAACTTTAGTGGATCTTTTCTGTTGGTGATGCCAATTTCTATGCCGTTTATGTCCGCGATTCCACATGAGGTTTTCTAACGGAGGTGACATAAGAAAAATATTGGCTTGTACACTGGAACTCAAATCAGCATAAAATAAAACTAAGAAACTCGACGAAAGCAAAGCCTCACATGTATATTGAAGGTAACGTTTCGACGAAACCCTTTATCAACCAACGAAACAAACAAAGAGTAAGAAAAATAATACTTCGCTGGAGAAACTGATATCTCACTATCCCAGATAATTAATACAGTAATACACAAATAACGACTGTTGCGTATTCAATGGATTATATTTCAGAGATTGTGAAAGAAACGAAAGTTAGTTGCATATCCTTTACAGACGTAGCAGTCAACCCCGGCATTTTTTTGGCTGTTCGTGATTCCTGGACAAGTTTACGTTCAGTAATTTGCCATTGCTTTCTGAACGATCGACACTCATACCATTTCATAAGAACCCAACGCAGCTGTGTTTCGAACGCGGTAAGCGGTATTACGAAGATAACTCCTTCGCCGCGGAGCTAAGGTTGTGAAGCTCCTGCTTTTACAACTGAGAGTCGTCTTATTACATCCTTTGATAAAGATCGCTTATATATGTGTGCACGGAAAATCGGTCTCACAAAAGAATTACAGAACGTAATATACCAGCACAACTCCGTGATGAAGTGGTCAAGCCGTCTTACTCGGGCACCGAAGGTCGTGGGTTCGATTCCTGGCGGCATTCTTCGGTTCACGAATGCCATTTTTTCGGAGACTCTTGAGGGTTGACCCTGGAGCTACGGAGTTTGTGCTTTGCGCGAAGCTTTCCGCGCTGCGGAAAGAGACTAAGCCATATGGGATAAAACCTGGCGCAATGAAGTCGACCCTGTCGAATTTTAAGCTACGTTTTAATCATGATGTGCCCTACCAAGTGGCCCAGGCGTTCATGTTTCTCCACAGTTGTCTGTCCTTGGTGTTCTGGATCTTATCCACTGATGATATTCCTCCATGCCACCGCCCGAATCCACCTAACATCATTTCTCTTGGTCTGCCACTGCCTCTTTTACCACTGATCTTTCCTGTTGTGTGGGGCTTGTGACAGTCGGTAACGGGCGAGGGTGTCATAAGACAAGGATTAACGTCTGTCTCGTATTCAGATATGCGGAAATATATGCAATCTTTGAAAGATTACATGGTGGTTTCCTCATCCCTTCCACATCCATAGTGGAATTTTACTCTGCCTTTGACAGCACTTTACAACTGTCAGGAGAAGTGAGTATCTTATCTGCTCAGCTGTTGAGATGTTCACTTATCCCGGTGGATACTCGGTCTCCGGAGTTATGTATGCCGCAACGTGGAGTTTTTCTCATCATCAACCACGCGGAAGTGCAGTCTAAATGTTTCCTTCCCCGAGTTATGAGGTCATAATGGTATTTCCTAAATTCTCCAGTACTGTTACAGAGCAATTTACCAGCAATTGTATAAATCTGTGCCAGCAGTTGTACAAATGCAATATTGGTAGTTTCACTTTTTGTTTTAAAATCACTACATAGATTCATATTTTAATTATGTGGATGGTGTTGATGGTTTATATGTTAATGATTTTGGTGATGGTTCTATTGATTTCAGTGCTTCTAATATTACTCACATGTGTATATCTTGGTAATTATAATGTTTATTTTGACATAAGATGTAAAGAAATATAAGCTATAATTATAACTAACAAAAATATTTTTGGGACAGGTAGACCTACATAAATTAGAGTTATAAGAGCATGCATCTTTCCCATTGCAAAATACGCCTGTGAGACCTGGACACTTACTAAACAAGCTGAAGGGTACATAAAAGCCTTTGAATATAAATATTATAGACGGGTTCTAAAAATATCTTGGATATTCATTCATTCAGTAGCATGCCCTTTGCAAGAACCTCGCTCCCATATCAACCTTCCGGAAAACCTCTCGATCATAAACAAGATGTCCCGCGTCCGATACACCCATCTGGAGATCATCCGCCACATCCTGCACCCATCTTCTCTTTGGCCTTCCTCAGCCTCTCTTCTCCATTATTGTTCTCTCCAAACTTTCGTGGCGTTTCAAGTGACCAAAATATTTCAGTTTTCTTTGTTTTATCGTCTTTAATAGCCAACCTTCTTCAGTATTCAGTTCTTGAAGTATGGATGCATGTGTTCTTTTCTTTACCCAAGATATTCTTAGAACCCATCTATAACATTTATATTCAAAGACATTTATGCGCTGTTCAGCTTGTTTAGTAAGTGTCCAGGTCTCACAAGCGTATGTTGCAATGGGAAATATGCATGCTCCAAAAATCTAATTTTTATAGTTCTGTCTGTCCCATTCCATAATTTATTCAGTTGTTTTAGTCGTTGAAGAGCAATTGATAGTCGCCGTTTAATTTCTTTCATTGTGTCACAGTTGTTGGTAATCAATGACCCAAGATATTCAACATTTTCCATCACCTCCAATTTTTCCTCATTAACATATACTTTTTTCTCCATAGTGGTTTTATCTGTATGCATTATCTTTGTTTTTACTATGTTCAGATATAAGTTGTGATTTTCACTATTCAATTGGGTTGAGGCTATTAGGTTGACTATACCAGTCTGTGTTGTGGATACAGACTGGTATATATCTTGGATATAGAAAAGAATAAATACGACAAGAACTGAATATTGAAGAAAGTGGGCTACTAAAGACGAAAAAATACCCAAAGAAATTTGAAATATTTTGGTCACTTGAAACGTCATACAAGTTTGGAGAAGATAATAATAAAAGGGTATATACCCGGAAAGAGAGGAAGAGGGCGGCCAAAGAGAAGATGGGTGCAGCATGTGACATGTCATCTCCAGATGGGTGTATCAGACGCAGGATATCTTGCTTTTGACCGATCATTTTTTCAGGGGGTTGTTATAGGAGCGAGGTTCTGCAAAGAATATGCTAGTAAATGAATGAATGAACTAACAACAATGTAATAACTCAGGATGAGCTTTATAATGATATTGATTTTGCATATCCTGTACAGGACATCGCTGTCAACATCAAAATCTTTCAGCTGATTGTTGATTTCTTGGCAAGATTACGCTCAGTAGTTTGCCATTGCTTTCTGAGCGACTGGCTCCATACTCTCATAAGTCACTGGCGCGACTCGAACCGCTTCCAATTCTCGTGCGCTCACGTCAACGACGAGAGTATTCGGGGTTACGGAGAAAGCTGCTTACTCTCGACCAGGGAGACCGTCTTATAATGATATAAAAAAAGTCGCTTAAAAGTCGACAGGGTCGACTTCATTGCACCGGGTTTTATCCCATATGGCTCGGTCTCTTTCTGCAGCGCGGAAAGCGTTGCACAAAGCACGAACTCCGTAGCTTTTAGCGACGATCCACAGGAGTCTCCGAAACATTTAACTCGTAAACCGAAGGGTGCGGCCCGGAATCGAACCCACAACCTTTGGAGCACGAGTCAAACGGCTTGACCACTTCGCCACATAGACTCCCAAAGTGGCCCCAATAGTATACCGGTGAGTATCTCCGCTTGTAACCGTGGTTATCGCGGTTCGATTCCCCGCCGGTGAAAAATTATAATGATATAGTAATTAGTAATATTTATGTACTTAGGGGTCGCTCGTACATGGATGCATGCGTGGATGGATAGATGTTGAATCAACAGATACTATACATGAACAGATGGATACAACGATGATGGATAGGGGGAAAAGGGGGGGGGGCGGTATTTTATTGTACATGTAGCTACGAAGATGCCGAGTGTAGATGGACGAATACGTGTGTGTGTGTGCGTGCGTGCGTTTATATGGGTGAGCCCGTGCATGCGGTGCCTGCATGCGGTGTGTGCGTGTGAGTGTGCTTGCGTGCGCACCTGCGTGGTGTGCATGAATGCGTATATGTGTGTTTGTTTGTGTATGTGTCAACCAGTGCAAGTGCAAATCAAATAGAATGCTTGATAGTCCTTTCACACCACTGATTAGAAGAACGGGGATTATAAATCAATAATTCATTGTGAAATGGCAACACGTTTGAAGATCCATACCAGATACTCTCTGATTCTGAACACTTCACGTGGACATTTCATGTATATTGTCCCGTATATTGTCATTTACAATGTCCCGTATATTGTCATGTATAATGTCCCGTATATTGTCATGTATACTGTCCCGTATATTGTTATTTATAATGTCCCATAGCAGACACCTGCAGTGTATATGTGAAGTATTAGGACAATCACATTGTGTAGTCCTTAGTTCACGGGGGAATATGTGGTAGGTCTTTCTCTCTCATGGTGAACAAGGAGTAGGTGTTGTCCATTATCAACATAACGCTCTAATCGTTACACTAACGTGCCGGCTATTTCATTCCTATAATCATGTCTAAGAAAGAAAAGTCCCAGATTATTGGCAACAGGCAATAATAGTACCAATATGGAAAAAGAAAGGCAATATGAGAGAGTGCGAAACATACAGAGGTATATCACTCCTGAGCCATATAGGGAAAATGTATGCAAAACTATTGGAACAAAGAGCTAGACCAATAATTGAACAACAGTTAAGCAAAGTACAATTCGGTTTTCGGAAAGGTAAAAGTTGCACTGGTGCATTATTTACACTTAGACAAATATGTGATAAAAAACTATCGAATATAGTGAGCAGCAGAAAATTGTGTTTGTAGATCAGGAAAAGCCTTTCGATAGAGTGGAAAGATACAAATTATGGACCATCCTTGAAGACTATGGGATACAAGGGCAACTGCTAGAAAACATCATAGCCATGTACCACTCGAGCCGAAGTGCAGTAAAAACACACGAAGGTATATCAGATATGTTCACAGTCAATACAGGAGTGGGACAGGGATGTGTGCTCTCTCCCCTACTATTTAATATCTACATGAACAGAATTTCCAAAGAAGCAAGTCTCGACAGAACAGATTCAGAAAATTTAGAATTCTGTACTCCAGATGACACAACCGATCCACGGGAAATAAATGAACTTCTATTTGCAGACGTTCGGAGATACAACATGAGTATAAATACAGCCAAAACCGAAGTAATACGAGTTAGCATATCGCCGGGCCCACTAAGTATACAGATAGTTAGCACAACTCTGAAACAAGTTAAAGAATTCAAATATCTTGGAAGTATGATCACAGGAGATGGCAGATTGGACAGAGAAATCGAAATCAGATGTCAAAAAGCTAGTGCAATTACATATCAACTATTACCCTTTCTGAAACATCCAAATATACCCATGTCCGCAAAACAACAGATAATAAACAGCATATTCACACCAACGCTATGCTACCAATCTCAAACCTGGACTTTGTCCAAATTACACCTTCGCAAAATCAACACCTGCGAAATGAGATGCCCGAGGAGAGCTGCCAACTGAACAATCCGAGACCGAGTAAGAAATGCTATTATCAGACACACTGTGGGATCAACACCTTGTGACACATTTATTGAAAGACAGAAGATCAAGTGGTTTGGCCATGTCGTTAGAATGCAACACCGGCAACTACCATCACTGGCCTTACATCAAAGATCATCTGCGACGAGACCACGAGGACGTCCAAGAAGAAAATGGATTGACGACATCAAAGACAGTGTACAACCACACGGAATGCCACTATCTAGTGCCGCCCACCGGGCGCTGGAACGCAAATTATCCTCCCCATGACGCTTGACGGCAGAAGTGGAAGATGATGATGATGATGATGATGAATCATGTCTAATCTAAGTTATTTCATTCCTATAATCATGTCTAATCTAATATATTTCACTCCTATAATCATGTCTAATCTAAACTATTTCACTCCTATAATCATGTCTAACCTAAGCTATTTCACTCCTATAATCATGTCTAACCTAAGCTATTTCACTCCTATGGCCATGTCTAAACAAAGCTTTTGTTTAAAAAAATAACACCCCAAAGCAGAAACCTGCTTTAGTTCTGTGCAAGAACCATGACATGGTCTAGGTCTGAATACACGCAGGAATATGTGGCCAGTCTTTCTCTCACTTGGCGGGTGACGAACACAGTCGTCTATCTCTCATCCATCCACGCTCATAACGTCTCAGTTTACCCCCTCCCCTTCCTCTTTGCTACTACAGTAACGCGGCCGCTAATCTAAGCTGTCACTGCGAATTAACTCTTTCAGTTTCTGGAGATTTAGTGACAGTGGAGACAATAACCACAAGACATGAATGCGTGTATTACATTCAAAGGCGCAACAAACCATGTTCATCATATTACAGTATCTAGATACTTTTCTTCGGTATGTTCAGACCAGACTAAAAGATGCTCGATACATTCTGATAACAGCTGATCACACATTGTGTATTGTTTTATAAAATGTCGCTTAAAAGTCGATAGGGTCGACTACATTGCACCGGGTTTTATCCCATGTGGCTCGATCTCTTTCCGCAGCGCGGAAAGCTCCTCACAAAGCACGAACTCCGTCTCCGAAAAAAATCAATAGTGAACCGAAGGACGCGGCCCGGAATCGAACCTACAACCTTCGGAGCCTGAGACAAACGGCTTGACCACTTCGCCATGGATACTCCCATTATTTTATATTGTGTTGTTTTATAAGGGAAGTAATGGCTGCAGCAGGATATAACTATGAAATACAAATAGTTAGGTATATGTATTCTGTTAAAACAAACCATCAAACAAACAAACAAACAAACAAAAGAAAGGCATAGTTACTGAAAGCACATACATAACCATAGTTTTGATATTCAATAACTGTTTTAATGTAATGAGTTAGTTGTTCAAATTGCACACAAGAATACCTTATGGTTCAGCCAATCAACTGACAGTTGTTTTGCATCTGGGTCACGAGAAATTTTAGGCGTACGGGCTTTCCCGTTAGTATGGTGTGTGACCTCCTCTTGCATCGATTAGCTACTGGCATCTCCTGGGCATGGATGCGATCACGCGTCTCATGTGGGCCTTTGGTATAGCTACCGACTCTTCATGGAGTGCCTGGAACAGATCATGATGATTGGCTGGAGCAACGTCTCGACGACAAGCAGGCCTATGCAGCTCATCCCACAGGTGCTCAATCGGACTCATGTCTGGAGACAGGGATGGCCAGGGAAGGGTGAGAATGTTGTTGGCAGTCAGGAACTGCGTGATCAACCGAGCACAATGGGATCTGGCATTGTCCTGTTGAAACACAGACCTTTGGGTAGCCAAAAGTGGAAGGACATGGGGTCGAATAATTTCATTGACGTATCTTGGCACATTAAAGCCCCCTTCTGTGTGAACCAACTGACTCCTTCCGCTGTAACTGATCATTCCCCATATCATTGCACACCCACCACAGTGCGGCGAAGCTTCATTACCGCAAGTGTGGGCAAAACATTCATTTCATCCACGGTAGACCCTTCTCCAACTATCATGACGCTGCAACAAGAAGAAAGATTCGTCACTAAACCAGGCATGTCTCCATTGGTTGTCAGCTGCCCAGGGATGATGATGGTTAGCCCAAAGAAGTCGATTTTGGCGGTGGCGGCGTGTAAGGACAGGTCCACGATGAGGTCGTTGTGCCCGAAGTCCAGCGTCATGAAGTCTATTCCGGACAGTTTGATCATACACATGACGTCCTGCAGGCAATGGCTGGGCAGTTGAGGAAGATGTTGTAAACCTGTCTCTGAGGTGACGAAGCCGAATAAAGCGATCATCCGCTGCTGTTGTCACTCTGGATCGTCCACTACGATGCCGATCTTTATCTGAGCCACAGGCTTGGAACCCGTGCCAAAGTCTGCTGATAGTACTCTGAGGCACGTTTAGATGCCTGGCAACCTGACTTTGACTTTTGCCTGCGTGCAGTCGGCCAATAGAAATGTTCCTTAAATTTATCGATAGAGACGTCATAGATGTTTGCTTAGAAATGAACTGAATTGTTTTGTGTAGCGCTATCCTTTCATAGGGTTTCAGTTGAGTAGTCGGTGAATAGTGGTCACCCCAAATGCGGTTGCTCTCACGTGCGCGCATAATATCTGTGGGACACCCCCGGTCATAAGCACTGTTGACCACTGCTTTGTAACGATTACAAAAACGAACGCAATTCAGGTCAACACGTGCATTTGACAATGTAAAATACATTTGAGGCTGGGTGTTTATACCCCAGCACCAAATTTTACTTACAAATTCATAAAAACGCACCCTCGGATAGCTATGCGTTGTTTTTTTTTTTAAACAGTAGTTCCTGCAAAAAGATGAGACATACTGAACACGGACACAGTGAAAATCCCCCAAAATAAGAGACAATAAAAAAAATACATTATAATAAAATAATAATACTCTATTATTTTTATATATATTTTATTGTCTCTTGTTTTAGGGGATTTTTACTCTATGATTTATGTTCACCTTTATGGAGTTAGTTGTAAGGTATGTACACCGTGTCCGTGTTTAGTATGTCTCATCTTTTCGCAGGAACTACATATACCTGGCTGTATTTCGTATTGTTTTATAAACTGACAATAGCCTATCACACATTGTGTATTGTTTAATATAAATTGACAATAGCCTATCACACATTGTGTATTGTTTAATTTAAACTGACAATAGCCTATCACACATTGTATATTGTTTAATATAAACTGTCAATAGCTATTCACACATTGTGTATTGTTTAATATAAACTGACAATAGCCTATCACACATTGTGTATTGTTTAATATAAACTGTCAATAGCTATTCACACATTGTGTATTGTTTAATATAAACTGACAATAGCCTATCACACATTGTGTATTGTTTAATATAAACTGACAATAGCCTATCACACATTGTGTATTGTTTAATATAAACTGTCAATAGCTATTCACACATTGTGTATTGTTTAATATAAACTGACAATAGCCTATCACACATTGTGTATTGTTTAATATAAACTGACAATAGCCTATCACACATTGTGTATTGTTTAATATAAACTGTCAATAGCTATTCACACATTGTGTATTGTTTAATATAAACTGACAAAAGCCTATCATATTGTGTATTGTTTAATATAAACTGACAATAGCCTATCATACATTGTATATTGTTTAATATAAACTGTCAATAGCTATTCACACATTGTGTATTGTTTAATATAAACTGACAATAGCCTATAATATTGTGTATTGTTTAATATAAACTGACAATAGCCTATCATATTGTGTATTGTTTAATATAAACTGACAATAGCCTATCACACATTGTGTATTGTTTAATATAAACTGACAATAGCCTATCACACATTGTGTATTGTGTAATATAAACTGTCAATAGCTATTCACATATTGTGTATTGTTTAATATAAACTGACAATAGCCTATCACACATTGTGTATTGTTTAATATAAACTGACAATAGCCTATCACACATTGTGTATTGTTTAATATAAACTGTCAATAGCTATTCACACATTGTGTATTGTTTAATATAAACTGACAATAGCCTATCATATTGTGTATTGTTTAATATAAACTGACAATAGCTATTCACACATTGTGTATTGTTTAATATAAACTGACAATAGCTATTCACACATTGTAAATTGTTTAATATAAACTGACAATAACCGATCACATATTGTGCCTTTCCCGGGACACAAAGAGTTAATTGAATACACGTAACTACTCTCTAATTGAGCTAAAAAGCTGGAATACTAGGTCATAAAGCGTTTGCGCTCGTCTTTCGACAGAGGCTAAGTTTGTAAAGACCATTCCATAGACCTGTTTGTTGGTTGTGAGAACGTGGGCCTCTAGGCCTCTGATAGCCATTATTAACTAAAATGTAGAATTGTAGACGATCATTTATATCTAGTGCCAATATATTCTGCATGATAAGCAGGGTAATACCTTATACGTGCATTTTTTAAGCATTCGTGGCATACATGTTTTTACTAATCGGCCTGAGAATGGGCGAACAGGGAGAGCGGGAAGATAGCTAGGGGACAGGCAGATAGGCAGAGAGGCAGACAGACAGGCAGGCAGGCAGGCAGGCAGGCAGACAGACAGACAGACAGACGGACAGACGGACGGACGGACGGACAGACGGACAGACAGATAGACGGACGGCGGACGGACGAACAGACGGGCGGACACACAGGCAGACAAACATACGGACGGACGGACAGACAGATAGACAGATAATGTACAATCTATGTGTAATTCAGACCCACACACATCGTGACACGGGAGTCAAATCTCGGGCTGAGTCAGTTACTAATTGTTCACATGTTACTCTTATTATTATTTCACTACCTTTACTACATTCTGTATAGCAACCTCACAGTTAATTCAAATATATTCTGCGATACTTTCTCTGTTTTATGTTGTTAATAATGACGATTTGTTTACTCACATTTAATACCAAACCCTGTCACATCTCGAGCAATGCCATTTCTGATTCAACAGTAACTTGAGGGAATATTAAATATTATAGTCCTTGTCATGTGTATTCTAGAACTCTCGGCGCTCTCCCCTAATGTTGTAATATTTGGACAAGTCAGAGCAGACAAGAATTAGCAATGACGTAAGTTTAGCTTTCGTGACCATCGTCCGTCTGCTGGGCGGTTTACAACAATTTGCAGCGTGGTGCTGAATTATTTCCTGAAGAAATTGTGCCTTTGGGCTAATTCGCCGGCTGGCTAGCTACATATGTTAATGTCATTCTTGCACTAGCGGCCAAGATTATGGTTTCTTCCACGAGAACCAGGATCGTGAGATTAGGTAATGAATAAACAAAATTCCGCCATTAGCTGACTTTGCAGAGGTCAGCGTGGCCGGGATGTTTAATACTCCAGAGCTTAAACTTCCTGTATGCTGACGGCGTGGTCATAGGTTCATTCCTCACACTGGTCATTTGGACTTTAACGTTGACTTCTCGTTCAGAAAGCAATGGCAAACTACTGAAAGCGAAACTGCCTCCAAAATCAACTTGAGATTGATAGGGAAATCCTGCAAAGGACTAGCGACACGTTTAGTTTATTGTGCAGTAACGGACATGTTGCTATGTGTTAACTGCTGCTCTGCTCTCGTGTGTGGTTGACTGTGTGTGTCTCGTAAGGCATATGTGAACCCTACAAAGCCTTGCTTGACAAGCTTCTCCCTGAACACTCACAGAAGTCAATGAGCCTATGGCAGTAGAAAACATGGTTGGTACCTACATCGACAGAACTAACACAATGAAATATCGCTGCATCGCCGTAGACTGACACTTGTCGTACATGTATCTGGCCGACAGTGTAATAACCAGAGGCAAGAAAGGCACTAAAGGTGATGGCAACAGCCGACATTTAATAACGCCTAATTTTTCTTCTCTATCGGTAGAGAACTAAATAACTGGCGCGGATGAACATATCGCATGAGCATGCAGTAGTTTATTTTCGTAAAATTATTTTCTGTAAAGGTGAAGAATTGTGTGCTAAACTGTCTGGAGCAGAAAGGTTAATCTCCTCCATCATGAACTATTTAGAGATATATTCTGTTCTGTCATACAGCTCAAGTAGATCCATAAACATATTTGCATTTAAATGTGATACTAGCTATTTCTTACGAGGGAAGGTCATTACAAGTTGAAGTATGTAACAGGAATTTCATTGTAAAGTCCAAGGAAGAGTATGGACAATGAAACATCCTATTTTAGGACACAAACTGGCTCCAGCAAACAAAAATAATACCCCTTATATGGGGTGATAAGTTTCGAGCAGTTTGCACATGCGCTATAAAAAACGTTAGTTACACATCTTTTACAGAACGTCACTGTCAACACCGGCATTTTTTGTTCTTGTGATATCTTGGCAAGTTTACGTTCAGTAGTTTGTCATTGCTTTCTGAACGACCGCACCCATACCATTTCGTAAAACACCAACGTAAGGCGGTCTGCTGCTAAGTCGCCCGCAGTGCGGCTTTTCGGGATTACGAACTGCGTCCGTAACCAGTTCGCCACAGAGTTGGCACATGGGCAATAGCGATGGAAAATTGATTGCCCACCTATCGACTAGCACCATGGAACAACAATGAGGCGTTGCTGTTTCTTTCTCTTTTTATGAATGTGGGCAGAAGGTGTGAAATCTACAGAAGAATGATGGTTTAGAATGGAGACACTTGTTTTCGCCAGGGGAGGGTGTATGAATGGGTATACAGACTTAAAAATGAAATCCACTGCGAATGTCATGATGACCATCTTTTGGAGATATCAAGGTCCCTATACTGATGTATCACCAGGAAAGTTGGTAGAACTGTGACTAGTGCTCGATACAGTGACAAGTTTGTTAACAAACTGTAGCCGTGAAACGATCAAAACGTCGAGGACTTCTCTAAAAGGAGTATTGCTGATAAATATCTGGTTGATCCTGCCAGTAGTCATATGCTTGTCTCAAAGATTAAGCCATGCATGTGTAAGTTCACACTGTCTCACGGTGAAACCGCGAATGGTTCATTAAATCAGTTGAAGTACCTTAGATGACACGATCCTACTTGGATAACGGTGGCAATTCTAGAGCTAATACAAGGTTACCAAGCTCCGACCTTCTCGGAAAGTGTGCCTTTATTAGATCAAAACCAATCGTCGTTGCAATTCGCGGGGTGCGGCGTTTCGACTGGTGACTCTGGATAACTTTGTGATCGCATGACCTTGTGTGCCGGCGACGCATCTTTCAAATGTCTGCTCTATCAAATGTCGATAGTACCTGACATGTTTACCATGTTTGTAACGGGTAACGGGGAATCAGAGTTCTATTCCGGAGAGGGAGCATGAGAAACGGCTACCACATCCAAAGATGGCAACAGGTGCGCAACTTACCCACTCCTGGCACGGGGAGGTAGTGAAGAAAATAACAATACGGGACTTATCGAGGCCCCGTAATTAAAATAAGTACACTTTAAGTACTTTGTGGAGGCTTTATTGGAGGGCGAGTCTGGTGCCAGCAGTCGCGGTAATTCCAGCTCCAATATCGTATATTAAAGTTGTTGCAGTTAAAAAGCTCGTAGTTGAACCTCAGATGCAGGCGGGCGGTCCGGCTCGCGCTGGTTCGCTGCCCGTTTCTCCTACCTTGCCGTCTGCCGGCTCTCTCCCGTATGCCCTCTTTGCTGAGCGTCCCGGGTGGCCGGTGCGTTTACTTTGAAGAAAAAAAAACAACTTAAAGTTCTATTTTTTTTTATTCGTATTGCGGCGTTAGAGGTGAAATTCTTTGAACGCCGCAAGGCGAGCTACTGCGAAAACATTTGTCAAGATTGTTTTCATTAATCAAGAACGAAAGTCAGAGGCTTGAAGACGATCAGATACCGTAGTAGTTCTGATCATAAACGATGCGGCTAGCGACACCAATGCACAAACTGGAATACAGGTTGGCTAGCAAATCCACAACGTGGACAGGCCGAATTTTGTGTGCGTCGACAAAGTTATAAGCGCCCTGGTGGCACGAAATGGAATATTACTTGGCTAGCAAATCCATTACAGGGAAAGCCAGCATCGAAAGCCCATCGAGTGGGCGTTATCCAAGGTGAAAAAGCGTCCCAGTGGCACGAAATGAAACATTGTTAGGCTAGCAAATCCATTATGAGGGAAGTCAGCATCAAAAGCTCATTGAGTGAGCGTTATCAAAGGTGGACAAAAAGCGTCCCAGTGGCACGAAATGGAATATTGCTTGGCTAGCGAATCAATTAGCTATCCATGTCCGAAGTTAAAGCTCACTGTGTGGATGTGATCTGCATACTGGTCCTTTCTGGTCTTCAGAGGAACAGTCTGTGGTGAAAAAAAAAGGGGGGGGGGGGTATACCGAATTGAGGCTTAGCAGCCATGTGCAGGACGCGACGATTCCTTCGGTAAGCCCAGTGACAGAGCGCTATGTGTCGGCTCTGCAAATATGGAAGCCTCCTTGGATGGCGTGGAATGCCCATGGTCTGCCCCTGCCTTCCCCCGAGGGCCGATCGGGATGTCTTCGGCTGTTCTAGGTGGGCCAGCTAGGATAGGATAACACCACAAAAGTAAGAGTTGAGACATCGACCTAGAGGCACGAATGGGTGTCACAAAATCTTGGAGTTTTTGATCGATGACAGAACGTCGCGTCTTACGTCTACAAAAAGTCGGCATTCTTTAATGTGTCATTGATCGAGGAAAAACTGTCGCGCCATACGTCTCGAGGCGGGCAGCCATCCTTTGATGTGATAGGCGGATTGTCTGGATTGGGTCGGCAAGATCTTTTGTTGCGGGGAAATTATTCTCCAGATTACAGACTAGCGGGACTTTTTGAAGTACCGGGACAGGTCCCCAGATGAAAGTAAAATAGACGGCGGGATGTTTCCATCCAGTCTGAAAAAGAGTGAGAAAAATAGATTCTAGGCTGTCTAGTGTCTAGACAGTCTTGTGACGTCACTCAGACCCAGTATTAAAACAAGTTGAGGTAAACAACTCTGGATGTATTGACCAAATGCTGTGACACCACCAGGACGTGTGCGCTATTCCTAGCTTGATTAAGGAGAGAGAGACTATAGTGTCTCATGTTGATTTGCATCGGCGGACATTTAACCACTGTGTTATTCAATAGTCTCAATCACCAGCAGGAATAAATATATGGTATTTAAGTAAACCTATCTAACTTGGATTATTCTTAGAAATCGAGTGTAGTCATGTGCGTTGATATAACGTATTATAAGAGCGTCGGCAACATTAGCCTAACGCGTAGCTTAAACTAGCTGGTGTGAGGTATCATTTAACTCAGTGAGTTAAGGGAAATGTAGTGGGATAATATTTAGGGAGATTGAGGATGGTTGGGGAAATGTCCAATGGTAGGATCTTCCAGTAGGGCATCTGCTGGGTTTCTACCCTTTTCCTTTAGGCTTTCCTTGTCTTACCATGACTCAGAACAGTGTGATGAGCTCCTCGGCCTTATGACAGAGTTTGGTTCTCTGTTATATTTCTGAGTGCGGCCGGTGCCCTACACTCACCTAATAAAGATTGGAATCGGGTTGCTCTCACCAGGTGTGTTCTCTCTTCAACAGGTTCCACCATAGTTACCACCAGCTGGAAGAAAAGTCATGGCTCGAGCATTGAAGGCAGAGTTTACTGAGAGGCTTTTGCACTGTGCCTATAACCCAGAGGGTCTGCAGGAACCTGGTCTCCGCTGAGCAGGAAACGATTATTATATACTTGTGTTTCTTACGTGATAGTTTACATCACATTAAAATAAAGACACTGACAACAACACCAGTACCAGGAACACTGTTAAATACATAGATACCTGGAACAATACCAGTGTGTGTTAACAATTGGAGAATTCCTACAAAAAGTGAAATACTAACATTTAGTTTTCAAAGTGACAGTAACATTATTTTAGGATTCTCTGATTACAGAACATTTTATGAACAGAGTAGTTACACTGTGTGTGTTAGAGTGATGATCAATATTGGACTGTTTCCACTATTGATGACCAAGCATCTGGATTGTCCAAGAGCTATCGGAGAAAGTCGACACTTGGCCTGAGAGACACATCATTTGGGTGAGGTTTTCTGTCCATCATATATGGTGCTGTTGTGTGGCCTGTACAGTGAGGAAACAGACTTTGCTCCTAAGCTATTCGGTCTGACTCTACATACACGCTAGATGATACGACAGACATTCTACACATACACTTTGCACACACCTGACACTTTTCTTTATTAAATTGTTTTTGTCAGTTTTTTAAAGCTAGTGTTGTGTAGTGTGTTTTTTTGGGAAAAGAAGGAGAGAGGGCCTGGTTCAGTAGTAAGAGAGAGAGAGAGAGAGAGAGAGAGAGAGAGAGAGAGGAGGGAGAGAGAGAGAGAGAGAGAGAGAGAGAGAGAGAGAGAGAGATCCAGGGACTGACGGGGTGTTGTGGACAGAAAGCTGGGAGATCCTCAAGATATTGATATGGGGTTAAAAGAATGTCGGTGTTGATTCCCCTCACCCCAGGGACGACACATATAGATAATACGACAATGGGTATATTGCTTGGCTAGCAAACCCATTTCGTGGAAAGTCCGAACCAACAGCTCGCTGAGTGGATGTCATCTGCAGACTGATCTCTCCTGTTTTGCATAGAGAGTGGCCTGTGGTACCCAATATACAGATGTGAAGCTAAGCAGCCATGTGCAGAACGTGACTATTCCTTGGGTGAGCCCAGTACCAGAGCGCTATGTGTCGGCTCAGCAATTATGGAAGCCACCTTCGATGGAAAGCCCATTAGGGCTGACCGGGAAGTCTTCGGCCGCTCTAACTTGACCAACTGAGATGTAAGTGACATCACAACACGGAGATACAAATGTCCTCCGAAACACCCGGGAAGGTTATTGTGACAACATAGAATTGCACTTCAGGATGGGGCAACCGAATCCACACTCTGCGGTACCCCATTTTCATGAGTGTACAGTACTATAGTGTGTGTGATTCTATTTTTCGGTGTCCAGGACAAGCTTCGACCATCTTTTGGTTCACGAGAAGCTTGGAGTCCACCTTGAGTGAAGTTGATTTGAGCGAGAAAGATATTGCGCTATACTCTCCATAACATTTTGTGTAGTATACCTTCAAATCTATCCAGAATGTCGCGTCATTCGATTTGACGACATTTCCGGAGAGTGCTAGCAACGGCATTCACGGTGATTTCGAATGGATAACGGCCGTCTCTTGTGTGGTGTGTTCTTGTCCGCATACTGAAGGCAGAGACGCCCGTCTATTGAAGGGTATGGAGCTGCCCTGAAGATCCTTTGATTCCTATTCTACCGTCAAGATGAAGTCCTGTCTACTGTCAATTATCTCAACGTCTGGGGGCCCAGATAAAGAGGGATACTGGTGGCTCTCTAGATGCTAGGGTATGCATAAAATTTGGTGGAACTGCGGTAAAGCTGTGAAAGTTTAAACAATATATAATGACACAAAGTAGTGCAGCTTTACATAACAGAGTTACGACACATACAGAACGTTGCGGCGGTTAGCCTTCATCAGCAAACAAACACATTCACAAACACAACATACAGTCAAGGAGAACTCCTGTGACTACATTAGAAGGTGATGACAGGACGAGAGGAACAAATGCATGGAAAAATGGAAGCAATGAAGAGAAAATGAGAATTGACAAAATGTTAATTGAAAAGAATGTTAGTCGAAGAAAATGTTTAATAGAATAACTGTTTATAGAGAAAAAAACTGTATACTCACCTCACGTACGGACCTGTGAATGTCTGCGGAAATCTCGGGTGTATTTGTATAATGGTGCTGGATGTTACGGTACAGTGAGCACATAGAAAGAAGGGGGCGGGGTAGGAGGCGTGTAAAATTGACCACGACCCCATTGTGTTGTTGGTCTGGGTGGACTGGTGTGCAGGAACACGCGTACTTACATAGACACACTTCAACAGACAAAATGCTAGTGTATGTGGACATGCAAGAAGAGAGAGAGGGAGAGAGAGAGAGAGAGAGAGAGAGAGAGAGACAGACAGAGAGAGACAGAGAGAGACAGAGAGAGGAAAAGTGCCTGCGACCTACTACATGGGGTATATTGTAACCTACGAAATAGTAAGTATGGTTGCTAGTCATACAACGCGCTTCAGGAGCCCCTCGCCCAGTCCTAGAGTTGTTGGGGTTGTGTAAGATCCAACCACTGGCAATGCACGTGAAGAAGGTATGCACAGAGAAGCCAGATGTGAGAGGAGAGAGAGAGGGAGAGAGAGAGAGTGAGAGAGAGAGCGCGAAAGGGGGGAGAGAGGGGAAGAGAGAGGGAGAAGAGGGAGAGGGAGAGAGAGAGAGGGAGAGAGAGGGAGAGAGAAAGGGAGAGAGAGGGGGAGAGGAAGAGAGAGAGGGAGAGAGAGGGAGAGAGAGAGAGGGAGGGAGAGAGGGGGGAGAGAGAGAGGGAGAGAGAGAGTGAGGGAGGGTGAGAGCGAGAGAGGGGGAGGGCAAGAGAGAGATCAAGGGAGGGAGAGAGAGCGCGAGAGGGAGTGAGAGAGCGAGAGAGAGAGCGAGAGAGAGGGAGTGAGAGAGGAGGAGAGAGCGAGAGAGGGGAGAGCGAGAGAGAGAGAGGGAGAGAGCGAGAGGGTGAAAGAGAGAGAGGGAGAAAGAGAGAGAGAGAGAGAAAGAGAGAGGGAGAGGAAAAGTGCCTGTGATATACCACATGAGGCGTGTGGGGCGCGTCGGTCTACGTGTACGACGTTTCCCTCGTACTGAACCCTATGAAATAGTCAGTATGGTTGATTATTGCACAGTACACTTCAGGAGCCTCTCGCCCAGTGTTTGAGTTGTTAGGGCTGTGTGAGATATAACCACTGGTAATACAAGTGAAGTGGGTGGGCACAGAGAAGCAAGATGTAAGGAGAGAGAGAGAGAGAGAGAGAGAGAGAGAGAGAGAGAGAGAGAGAGGAGAAGTGCCTGTGATATACCACATGAGGCATGTGGGGCGCGTCAGTCTACACGTACGACGTTTCCCTCGTACTGTCCCCTATGAAATAGTCAGTATGGTTGATTGTTACAAAGCACACTTCAGGAGCCACTCGTCCAGTGTACGAGTTGATGGGGCTGTGTGAGATCCAACCACTGGTAATACAAGTGAAGTAGGTAGGCACAGAGAAGCAAGATGTAAGGAGAGAGAGAGAGAGAGAGAGAGAGAGAGAGAGAGAGAGAGAGAGAGAGAGAGAGAGAGAGAGAGAGGAAAACTGCATGCGATATACCGCATGAGGAATGCGGAGTGGGTAGGTCTACAAATGCGAGGCTTCACTCCTACTGTTCTCTATGGAATAGAGGCAGTAAGGTTAATTGCTATACCACGAATTTGAGGATCAAATCTTCCAGTGGTTGTGTTAAAATCAGACCACCGGCAATATAGTTGGAATATGTGGGTACAGAGAAGCCTGATGGAGAGAGAGAGAGAGAGAGAGAGAGAGAGAGAGAGAGAGAGAGAGAGAGAGAGAGAGAGAGAGAGGAAAAGTGCCTACGACACGCCCCTGATGTATGCGGGGTCGGTCGGTCTACAAATACGAGGCTTCACTCATACTGTTCCCTATGAATTCGGGGCAGTAAGGTTGATTGTTATACAACGTATTTGAGGATCAAATCATCCAGTGGTAGTTTTAAAATCAGATCCCTGGCAATATAGTTGGAATATGTAGGCACAGAGAAGAAAGATGGAAGAGAGAGAGAGAGAGAGAGAGAGAGAGAGAGAGAGAGAGAGAGAGAGAGAGAGAGAGAGAGGAAAAGTGCCTACGACACGCCCCTGATGTATGCGGGGTCGGTCGGTCTACAAATACGAGGCTTCACTCATACTGTTCCCTATGAATTCGGGGCAGTAAGGTTGATTGTTATACAACGTATTTGAGGGTCAAATCACTCAGTGGTTGTGTTAAAATCAGACCACCGGCAATATAGTTGGGACATGTAGGCACAGAGAAGCAAGATGGAAGAGAGAGAGAGAGAGAGAGAGAGAGAGAGAGAGAGAGAGAGAGAGAGAGAGAGAGAGAGAAATTGGAAAAGTGCCTACGACACGCCCCTGATGTATGCGGGGTCGGTCAGTCTACAAATACGAGGCTTCCCTCATACTGTCCCCTATGGAATAGAGGCAGTAAGGTTGATTGTTATACAACGTATTTGAGGATCAAATCACCCAGTGGTTGTGTTGAAATCAGACCACCGGCAATATGGTTGGAATATGTAGGGCACAGAGAAGTGAGATGGAAGAGAGAGAGAGAGAGAGAGAGAGAGAGAGAGAGAGAGAGAGAGAGAGAGAGGAAAAGAGATAGAGATTGGAGAAGTGCCTACGGCACGCCACCGGATGTGTATGGGGTCGATCGGTCTACATATACGAGGCTTCACTCATACTGTACCCTATGAAATAGAGCCAGCAAGGTTGATTTTTATACAACGTATATGAGGATCAACCCCCCCCCCCCCCCCCCAGTGGTTGTGTTATTGAGGCTGTGTAACATCAGACCACCAGCAATATAGTTGGAATAGGTAGACACCGAGAAGCAAGATGGAAGAGAGAGAGAGAGAGAGAGAGAGAGAGAGAGAGAGAGAGAGAGAGAGAGAGAGAGAGAGAGAGAGTTTGGAAAAGAGCCTACGACACGCCACACATGGCATAGGTAGGCACAGAGAAGCACTATTGTTGAGAGAGAATGAGCGAGAGAGAGAGAGATTGAGAGAGATCGAGAGAGAGAGATCGAGAGAGAGAGAGATCGGAAGAGAGCCTACGACACGCCACACATGACTATATGTAGGCACAGAGAAGCACGATTGTTGAGAGAGAATGAGAGAGAGAGAGAGATTGAGAGAGACAGAGATTGCAAAAGAGCTTACGACACGCCACACATGGCATAGGTAGGCGCAGAGAAGCACGATCGTTGAGATTGAATGAGAGAGAGATTGCGAGAGAGAAAGAGAGAGAGAGGGGGGCAGAGAGAGATTGGAAAAGAGCCTATGACACGCCACACATGGCATAGGTAGGCACAGAGAAGCACGATTGTTGAGAGAGAATGAGAGAGAGAGAGAGAGAGAGAGAGATTGAGACCGAGAAAGAGAGAAAGAGAGAGTGAAGATTGGAACAGGGCCTACGACCCGTCACACATGGCATAGGTAGGCACAGAGAAGCACGATTGTTGAGGGAGAATGAGAGAGAGAGATTGAGAGAGAGAGAGAGAGAGAGAGATTGAGAGAGAGATTGGAAAAAAGTCTACGACACTCCACCCATGGCATAGGTAGGCACAGAGAAGCACGATTGTTGAGGGAGAATGAGAGAGAGAGAGATTGAGAGAGAGACAGAGAGAGAGATAGGAAAAGAGCCTACGACACGCCACACATGGCATAGGGGCGACACGCCACACATGGCATAGGTAGGCGCAGGGAAGCACAATCGTTGAGATTGAATGAGAGAGAGATTGAGAGAGAGAACGAGAGAGAGAGAGGGGAGAGAGAGATTGGAAGGGAGCCTACGACACGCCACACATGGCATAGGTAGGCACAGAGGAGCCCGATTGGTGAGAGAGAATGAGAGAGAGAGAGAGAGAAAGATTGAGACCGAGAAAGAGAGAAAGAGAGAGAGAAGATTGGAAAAGGGCCTACGACCCGTCACACATGGCATAGGTAGGCACAGAGAAGCACGATTGTTGAGAGAAAGTGAGAGAGAGAGAGATTGAGAGAGAGAGAGATTGAGAGAGAGAGATTGAGAGAGATAGATTGGAAAACAGCCTATGACACTCCACCCATGGCATAGGTAGGCACAGAGAAGCACGATTGTTGAGGGAGAATGAGAGAGAGAGAGAGAGATTGAGAGAGAGACAGAGAGAGAGAGATTGGAAAAGAGCCTACGACACGCCACACATGGCATAGGGGACAGGGTAGAGGATAAGTTGGAGGCCGGACAAGGGTGATATCCGGAGGGTGTGGAAGCAACAGAGTGGGGAGGGGAAATGACTACGATTAGATGAAACTATGTTGGGTGTTGAGGCCGTGTGGTGTTAGGCACCCCATAGTGAATATGAGCCGGTTTTCTGTATTCTTGCGATGTTGCGGACCAGAGGAGCAGGACTGGATGCCAGTGACCTGGACATCGGAAGCACCTTGATGGTTGGCGCTATTGAAGTGGGTGGAGACAGGCTTGCTCTCGTTGGTGTTGATGTCCATCAGATGTTGGCGGAATCTGTCGGCTAGCATGAGACCCGTCTCCCCAATGTACTTCATATCACACCTTTTGCATATTATGGCGTAAATGATGTTGCGACTGGTGCAGGAAAATTCTTCTGTGATGCGTAAATTGCCTTTGGGGAATCGCACTACTGGAGTGTGGATCACATATGGGCAGGTCTTGCATCGAGATCTCAGGCAAGCCCTAGTTCCTAATTGTGAGGGTGGAGGTGGAAATCCCTGTACTCTATTGTGGACGAGTACATCTCTGAGGTTACGGTCACGTCTGTAGGCCACTAGTGGTTTCTCTGAAAATATCGCGCTGGTAGTAGAGTCAGCTTGAAGGATAGATAGATGTCGAAAGAGGATATTCTTGACTGAAAAATTATGCGGATGGTAGGTAAGAGAAAGTACCGGTCGAAGGTTTTTTGGTCTAGGTGCAGAGGTGAGAGCCTCTGCGCGGCTAACGGGTAGAACCCGGCGGAAGGCTGATGATAGGACATGATCCGGATAGCCACGAAGCCTGAAGAAGTCCCACATTTCCTGAGCCTTGTGCTGAAAATCCTCATCATTTTGGCATAGTCGTCGAAGGCGCAGAAGTTGAGAATAAGGAATAGCGTCTTTGCAGGCCGGAGGGTGAGAGGAGGTGTAGAGTAGAAAGGCGTGAGAGTCAGTCGGTTTGTAGTAGACCGTCGTGGTGAGACCATGGGTCCCAATAGAAACGGTAATGTCTAAGAAGTTGACAGAAGTAGAGGAAATATGGGAAGTGAGTTTGATAGAAGGATGAAAGTTGGAGAAGAAGTCTATGAATCTTTCGAGATCCGCCCGTGGCATACAGGTGACACCAACACCATCATCGATGTATCGCCTGTATAGTTCAGGGATTCTACCGTTGTAGAGTTGCCATATCTGGTACTCAAGGTGGCCCATAAAAAGGCATGCGTAGCTAGGGCCCATTTTAGTACCCATTGCAACCCCGCTGATCTGATTGAAGTACTGGCCGTTAAACTCAAATGAGTTGAGAGTAAGGACCAGCTCAGCCAGGCGCAGAATAGCGTCCGTGGCAATAGTAGGGTTGGGACGCCTGTCAAGGAAGAACTTTATAGCTGAGAGACCATCATTATGTGGGATAGACGTGTACAGTGAGGTCACATCAAGGGTGAAGATGTGATACTGGGTATCAGACGTGAATGTTATAGATTCAAACGTCGCTATCGCATGGTTGGTGTCTTTCAAATATGATGGGAGGTCACCAACCAGCGGTTGGAAAATTCTGTCTAAGAACCCGGATATGTGCTCAGTGGGGCATGCACAGGCTGATACGATCGGTCTGCCCGGATTGTTCAGTTTGTGTGTTTTGGGCAGCATACAAAACATTGATCTGCCCAAGCAGCTGTCATACTTATTTAAAGACTTGGCTGCTGGGGGAAGAAGCCCTTGTTGGATCAGCGCAGAAGTGACCAGTTTGACCTGGTGGTTATTGTCGACTGTGTCATCTGTTGGGCGTGGTTGGTAGAAAGACCCATCACTGAGTTGTTTATGTCCTTCTGCAATGTACAAGTCCTTCCGCCAAACAACGACTGCTCCACCCTTGTCAGCGGGT
Organism: Cepaea nemoralis; assembly: GCA_014155875.1. Taxonomy (NCBI): domain Eukaryota; kingdom Metazoa; phylum Mollusca; class Gastropoda; order Stylommatophora; family Helicidae; genus Cepaea; species Cepaea nemoralis. Next base: position 185,522 of record JACEFZ010027656.1, read on the forward strand.
TTAATGATGATGTCGTCCCGACGTTGAAGTTGGGTCAGCGCTTCCCTTTCATCTGAAGTGAGGTTAGAACGTCTGAGTGGTCTTGGTCGCAGTTTCTGAATGTCAAAAAGCGTTTTGTCGATGAACAGGTCTAATGCCTTAGAAGATCCAGGGTTAGGTGTCCACGAAGACTTGGCTCTTGGAAATTCTGAAAAGTCATCAGCTGGGCTAGAGGGGGTGGGAGTGGTGGAGTTGTTGGTTTTAGTGCTGAAGAAGTATTTCAGTCGGAGAGTACGGTGAAACCTGTGTACGTCCTGTAGTACTGTATAATAGTCGACCGATGGTCGCAACGGAATGAAACGGAGGCCTTTGTTCAAGACCGCCCTCTCAAAGTCTGACAGAGGGAGATCAGGGGGAATGCAGACTACGCGATTGTCGGGCCTATTATCCACCGGCTGGGTTGAAGGGGGAGTGGGGGGCAGGCGGGTACGAAGACCCGCCAATTTTGCGTGTTTAGCTACAGATAGAGATTTATATAGTGCATGGTTAGAGGTATTGATCAGTACGGATGACACAGTACAAAAAGTAATTATGGGTGGTCAACTCGCGTAGGCGTGTCGATAGCTTTGTAATTTGAGACGTGAGGTCTGATAATTGGTACCCGTAATTAGCCACTATACACCGCATGCGACTAAAGGAACATTGTCTGTCAATCTGTAACAAACGTGTCACGGACTGGCTGTTAAGATTGCCTGCTGCCGGGTGGAACCGTGACGAGAACCCTCGGGGCACTATACGCGATCTTAAGCACGCTGTTAAGAAGTGAACATGGCAGGTGGTTCGAGTCTTCTTAAGAATGTAGATGCCGAGATCCGTGCACGTTTGTTTGAGATCAGTAGGTAATAGGCTGAAACAGAACATGATGTGAGATCTAGCTTGATGGAACGTTGGAGAAGTAGGAGCCATATCGGGGCAGGTAGAGAATGATGAAAAAAAGAGACAATCTGTGTATGTTATGGTAAGGGGGAAGGCAGAGAGGTGTGGGGAATGAAATATGAAACAGGGGATGAGAGGCGGGTATAGATAAGAAAAATGGAATAAAGCAGAGGACCCAAATGTATATGTGTAGGTATGAAATGGGAGTGGTGGTGGATGTGACGAGACAATAGGAGGATGATGATGTAGTCTCAATGGAAGATACGGTGGATCTAAATAAACACAGAAAAGATAGCTGGTACTGGCTACGGTTCAGTGAATAAATATAACACCCGATGGCAACATATAACGGTTAACAGAGGAAAATAGTACGATTAGTTGCAGTTGAAAACATAGAAAAGTATGCATAAAATTTGGTGGAACTGCGGTAAAGCTGTGAAAGTTTAAACAATATATAATGACACAAAGTAGTGCAGCTTTACATAACAGAGTTACGACACATACAGAACGTTGTGTTCCAGACAGAACAGAAGCAACGCTTCTGCTGCCGCTGATCAGGACACACATTCGGCCTGGCACAACTGTAGTCTCCGACCTCTGGCGTGCGTACAACGGAATTGGAAGTATTCCCGAAATGACGCATCTCACAGTCAACCACTCCTACCACAACTTTGTGGGGACCCTACCACCGGTGCACATACTCAATGCATCGAGCGCATGTGGAGAACGGCCAAGGAGAGAAACAAGAGGCAGAATGGAACACGCAGGCATCTACTAGAGTCCTACATGTGCGAATTCATGTGGCGCCGACAGACTAAATGCGCTGGTCTAGATGTGTTCAACACCATTCTTGCGGACATTGTTGGATTCTGGCCACCGCAAGAATAGCGCACCACCGCCGCATAGAATTGCGCACCGATCTACGGCGCAACACACGGACACCCCCTGAATGTTCGGCGCAACACAGGGAACCCATGGATGTGACGTCATACCCTGGGATTCCGTTTTGTTTGGGGTGAAAGAAAGCAAAAGTACCAGAAAATGTCCTCCAGACAATTCGCGACATACGCAATGTTCTGAATTTGTATCTTGTACATGAATGTCGTTTTCTGTCTGAGTCGTTATTAAAGACTCTTATTCTACCTATCTGAAGAGGGTTCTCTTATCGTCTGGTGGTGATCTGTTTGTCTATAGTGATAGGAAAATAAATCAGCGTCCGAGAACCGCCCCGGTGGCAAGGAGGGAATAGCAGACAGATTTAACAACCCAAATAAGAAAAGGTCGGGATAGCCACTGTGATCCGGGCCAGTGTTGTCACACGACAGTTATCCCGGTCAACAAATGCCCGCAGAAGTCGGATGTGTCGGCCGAAAGGCGCAAGTATCGTAGCTCTGCTGTAAACAGGCACAGGGTAACTACGTCCGGGAAAAAACACTCCGGATATCGCAGAAGAAGAAGATAGATACGGCAGCGCATATAGTGGATATACTACGTGCTTTGGAATTTGAGATCTTAAAACACCCAGGATATAGTCCAGACTTGGTGTTACTGGTCTATCATTTGTTTAACCCCTGGAAGAACATTTGTAGGATCAGATCAGAGCTTTGCAGATGACAATGAGGTAATACATGTGCAAAATTGAATTAAGGCAAAATTTAAAAAAAAAAAACTTGTTCCTAGTATTTTTTTTTTTTTTGCATATCCTTTACAGCACATAGCTGTCAACACCAGCATCTTTCAGCTGTATGTTAATTTCTTGGTAAGATTACGCTCAGTAGTTTGCCATTGCTTTCTGAGTGGCCGGCTCACATACCCCGTAAGTTATCGATGCGATTCGAACCACCGCTGATTCTTACCGTCATCACGTTAACCCACGAGAGTATACGAGATTACGGAGAAAAGTCATAACCTCTAAGCCACGAAGCCGGCTTGTTCCTAGTAGTCATCAAAAATCTAGTGAACAGGTGAAGGAAGTGTGTTACAAGGCAGGGAAACTATGCTGAGAAATAACGCACACAATATTTCTCATTTACATGATTGTAACCAAAGTAATTAATATGTTGACTTCTCGTTCTTGACTTGGGGACGTAAATTACCAGTACCTCATATCTCCATGAGGGTTCGTCTGATGGCGAGGACACTGGTAATAGGGAAAGCTAATTCAAATGCAAAATTCAGTTTTAGTGTGGACCACGCTTGGGTTCAAGTCGAGCGAATGTTTAAAAAAGTTCATGAAATTCCTGTTACTTAATGACCTTCCCCTCCATATATATATATATATATATATATATATATATATATATATATATATATATATATATATATATATATATATATATATATATACACACACAAATTTGGCCTGTTAAAATAAAAATCCGGCCAACGCGAAACATGCCACTAAAACAAAGCAAAGTTCTTTGTCCGGTGTCGCCCCGGCTTGGTTGTAAAAGAAAGGTGCTTGAGTTCTGCCCTTTGACTGATTAAGATGTGGGAAGCTTTCCCTGTGTGGTACGTGGGCAGTCTTTAATGCACACAGCCGAGTGGCTGACCTGTGTCAGAACTCTCCTGGGCTTTTGCTACTGTCAAGACTCATATGTATGTTGGTACTTAACGTATGTTTTTGTAAGTGTCTTATTGTTGTCTGTGTCAAAGTTTTTATTTATTGTGTAATTCTACTCAGCTATTGTTTAGAGCACCTGTGTTGTGGTACTTGGTGTACTCTATTGTCTTAAGTTATGGTGATTGGCTGGGGACTACCCACTGTTATTGTTTGACATCTGCAGTTGTCTGTTGTATCTGTTATTAAACTTCAATGTGGTATCCAATATATCTGAACATAAGTTGTCACCGACGTTGTAGTAGTTAATAAATAATACAGCTTTTTATAATGTTCTTGATTTGCTTGTTTTGTCCCTATTAGTTTATACACTCACTATTTATACGACAATCTAACACCGTAATCCATTCCTGTCCGAGTATCAGTAATAGTTGAAATCCCTGTCTCAACATACGTGGAAAAATCTATTATTCCTTTTCTTGTAAGCAGGGGCGGTGTGGGGCTCTCTCTCTCTCTCTCTCTCTCTCTCTCTCTCTCTCTCTCTCTCTCTCTCTCTCTCTCTCTCTCTCTCTCTCTACTCTTCTTCGTTGGTCCTAACGCACTCAGAGTAGCGCTCTTCTTCGCTTAGCACAGAAGCAAAGGCTATTGTCTTCATTTTCTTCCCTTAGATAGGCGGAGAGAAGAGGAGGAGGGAGGAGGAGGAGTAGGGAGGAATAGGAGGGAGGAGGAGGGGAAAAGAGGAGAAGGAGGAGGAGGGGTGAGGAGGGAGGTGGAAAAAAGGGAGGAGGAGGGAGAAGGAGGAAGGAGGAGGAGAGAGGAGGAGGAGTAGAGAGGAGGAAGAGGGAGGAGGAGGAGGAGGAAGGAGGAGGAAGAGGGAGGACGGGGAGGTGGAGGGAGAAGGAAGAGGGAGGAGGAGGAGGGAGGAGGAGAACGCAGGAGGAGGTGGAGGAGGGAGGAGGGTGAGGGAGGAGGGAGGAGCGAGAGGGAGGAGGAGAGAGGAGGAGTAGGGAGGAGGTGGAGGGAGAAGGAGGAGGGAGGAAGAGGTAGAAGGAGGAGGGAGGAAAAGGAGGGGGAGAAGGTTTAGGAGGAATGATGAGGAGGGAGGAGGAAGATGGAGGAGGAGGGGTGTGGAGGAAGGAGGTGGAGGGAGGAGGAGGGAGGAGGAGGAGGGAGAAAAGGGAGGAGAGAGGATGAGAGAAGAGGAGGAGGGAGGAGGTAGGAGGAGGAGAAAAGGAAGGAGGAGGGAGGAGGAGGAAGGAGGGAGGAGGAGGAGGAAGAGGGAGGAAAAGGATGGAGGAGGAAGAGGAGGGAGAGGGAGGAGGGGGAGGGGAAGAGGGTAGGAGGAGGAGGGGAGAGAGGAGGATGGATGTGGAGGAAGGAGGAGGAGGGAGGAGGAGGGATTAGGTAGAGGAGGAAGAGGAGGGAGGAAAAGGGAGGAGAGAGGAGGAGGAGGGAGGAGGTAGAAGAAGGAGAAAGATGGAGGAGGAGGAGGAGGAGGAAGGGGGAGGAGGAGGAAGAGAGAGGAGGAGAATGGAGGAGGAAGAGGAGGGAGGGGGAGGGGAAGAGGAAGAGGGTAGGAATTGGAGGAGGGGAGAGGAGGAGGAGGGAGAAGGAGGGAGGAGGAGAAGGGAGGAGGAGGGAGGAGGGGAAGGAGGGTGGAGGGGGAGGGGAAGAGGAAGAGGGTAGGAATTGGAGGAGGGGAGAGGAGGAGGAGGGAGAAGGAGGGAGGAGGAGAAGGGAGGAGGAGGGAGGAGGGGAAGAAGGGAGGAGGAGGGGAGAGGAGGAGGAGGGAGGAGGCGGAGGGAGGAGGAGGAGGGATAAGGGAGATGGAGTAGGGAGAATGAGGAGGGGAGGAGGGAGAGGGAGGAGGGAGGAGGAGGGAGAATGAGGAGGGGAGGAAGGAAAGGGAGGTGGAAGAGGAGGAGGAGGAGGGAGGAGGAGGAGGGTGGAGGAAGGAGGTAGAGGGAAGAGTAGGAGGTAGAGGGATGAGGAGGTAGAGGTAGGAGGAGGAGGGAGGAGGAGAAGGGAGTAGGATGGAGGAGGAAGAGGGAGAAGGAGGGAGAAGGAGGAAGAGGAAGGAGGAGGATGAGGGAGAAGGAGGCAGGAGGAGGAGGGAGAGGTAGGAGGAGGGAGGAGGCAGAGGGAGAAGGAGGAAGGAGTAGGAGGAAGTAGGAAGGGAGAGGAAGAGGGAGGAGGAGGAGGAGGAGGTAGAGGGAGGAGGAAGAGGAGGAGGAGGGAGGAGGAGGAGAGAGGAGGTGGAGGGTGGAGGGAGGAGGTAGAGGGAGGAGGAGAAGAGAGGAGGAGGGAGTTCGCCATTGCAAATTCATACTCGTCTAGGTTCTGTGATTTCGGTCCTTCCATTGATTGTTCTTCCCTTCTACATGAATGTAGATAACTTCCTTACACATAAAAAGAGGAATTGTTATTGATATTGCCGTGGCATGGAGGAATATCAGCAGCAGAGTTGATCCAGAAAACCAAAGACTGAGATCTATGGAGAGCCATGAACGCCGACGCTAGCCGGCACGGCACTTGATGATGATGATGATTGCCGTGTGACGATTCTGTGTAGTCACGTCATTTTCTTCGCTTGTCGTAACGTTGTGGTTCGGGGATTCTTTCATCATCATCATCATCATCATATATTTACGTTCGTATTTAGGGAGGGGGAGGAGGGAGGAGGAAAAAGAAGAAAAAAAATATGACAGTTGGCATCGCTGAAATGAAAGGAAGACGTGTAGCAAATTTCATCTCAATCGGATGGGCCGTTCGCGAACAAATAAAGGACATACATATTTACATACATTGCCTTTTATATATAAGATAAAACAAATGTGTATGTATGTAAATATGTATGTCCTTTATTTTTTCGCTAACGGCCCATCCGATTAAGATGAAATTTTCTACACGTCTTCCTTTCATTCCAGAGCTGCCAACTGTGATATTTTTTTAGTGTGAAATCGCCTGCTTACTCAGTATTATTTCATTTTTCATTTTTCATTAAAATTTATATATAGCTAAGGGACTTAACTCTAGAAAAAGTTATTTCAAGGGGCACAACTTTTAATAACATTGTTGTATAACTTATAGTCATATTGTTGTATCGTTTTCAAAGATTTATAAACTCTTTGTCTATAGTTATATACCGGCATATGAGTTATAATAAATAATGATACAATCTTTAAGGCAATTTCAAAGTTTACATAAAAATAATGCATAATGCATAACATTGTAACTCATCTTTCTATGCTTAAGAAATTATCTTAAAGATGTTGAACAATATCATCGCATCTTTAATGTTTTCCGCTATCATATCGGCACGATTCGCTTGACAGCACTTCTCAGCGCTATCAAGCCAAGACGCCTTACACATTTCAAGCAGCCTGATACGGGAGGAAAATGGCACGTCATAATAGCACACAGAAACAAGCAGCTTCCAAGATGCATAGTGAGAAAACCGACCAGACTATCAAGAAGACGAACCTGCCTTTGGAGAGTCTGCATGCAAGCTGTAATAAAGTATCTGAACCTACAGTCAATGAAACTACCAATAAGAAGAGCGACGACTACCCACAGACGAACACAAAAACTTGTGAGAGGAAGGAGGACCAAGACACCAGAATCAGAAACACTGATTCAAACACAGTCAGATGGGTGGTCAAGCGGCTAAAAATGGAGCTTACTGATGAACAAATACAGAAGCCGCTGCAGGAAGAAAATCTTCACGTCAACATTTTGACGGCAGAGCGGATTCTTACCTACTCAGAATTAAATGAGATGCTCCACACCAGTGACTGGGCGAACCCGGGCCGGGTCAGACAGACAGACAGACAGACAGACAGATAGATAGATAGATAGATAGATAGATAGATAGATAGATAGATAGATAGATAGATAGATAGATAGATAGATAGATAGATAGATAGATAAACAGACAGGGAGGGAGGGAGGGAGGGATAGACGGAGGGAGAGACAGAGGGATGGGTCTATTAGACAGACAGACAGACAAACAGACAGACAGACAGACAGACAGAGATAGATAGATAGATAGACAAACAGACTGACAGACACAGACAGACAGACAGACAGACAGACAGACAGACAGACAGACAGACAGACAGACAGATAGTCGGTAACGGGAACGAGAACTTATATGACTACTTATATGAATTAAATGAGATGCTCACCACCAGGAACTGGGCGAAGCCGGGCCGGGTCAGACAGACAGACAGACAGACAGATAGATAGATAGATAGATAGATAGATAGATAGATAGATAGATAGATAGATAGATAGATAGATAGACAAACAGACAGGGAGGGAGGGAGGGAGGGATAGACGGAGAGAGAGACAGAGGGATGGGTCTATTAGACAGACAGACAGACAGACAGAGATAGATAGATAGACAAACAGACAGACAGACAGACACAGACAGACAGACAGACAGACAGACAGACAGACAGACAGAAGACAGACAGACAGACAGACAGACAGACAGATAGTCGGTAACGGGAACGAGAACTTATATGACTACTTATATGAATTAAATGAGATGCTCCCCACCAGGGACTGGGCGAAGCCGGGCCGGGTCAGCTAGTGTATATATATAACATCTTAAGCATGAGTGAATCGATCTGTCATGAAAGTCTTTTGTGAGATCCGAGATTAATTCTATGGACAGTGATGTGGATATAGATATTTACACTGAAATTTCATTTCTACGGGGACCAGAAACTGGCATGTGATGTCAGAAATAGCCGCACAGAACCGTCTTTTCTCTGGAATCATTCAAGGATTCCTTGGTTTGTGAGTGGGAAGACTGTTTATTGGTCGGCGGCTGCATGTATATTCATGTTCTAATTTGGGTTGGGGTGTGTGGGCGCCACAATGAAGGTGATGCTTGAGGGGTCACCGCGTACATGTCTAGACAGCGGGGGCAGAGAGGAGGCGTTATATAATGGGCTGTAGGAGGAATATGCATAAAGTAACACCTTATGTGGACATTACCATGGATCTAATACTAAAGATAACAGATTAACACATTCAGACATAGCATGCTTGTTGTACATGTAAAACTATTCTCCATCTACCCTCTCCTCCCCCTCCCTCTCTCCTCTCTTTCCTTCTCCCTCCCTCTTACATCATATAAGGTAGGTTACAATGTTACTATACTTTGCTTTCCTTACGGGTCCAGGGCAGAAGCAATAAGTTAATTTGTGAAAAATAAATTCTGCATCAAGAATCACTGGAATAACAGTGTTCTGGGGGATTCCATCATAAAGATAGACTGAATCAATGCTAGCTGTTTGTAGATAAACAAAGTGGCAGCAATGGAATCAATAACACGGAAGAAAGAATACAAATCATGTCATTGTGGGGATCCTGTTTTCTTGTTTCACTGGATTAACAACAATGTCACTGTTTGTGTTATCCATTTTTTTTCAGTCATAATTACGCGACGAATAAATGCAATAACTACAAATAAGGCACATACCAGAAAAGAGAATCGTTATAGAATAAAGGGACAAGAAGGAAAAATGCAATCAATATTGTGAGGAATAACAATGCGATGTTTTCGTCTGCAATAGTTATTATTTCATTCTATAGCAAGCACCACAATGTTGACGAATGTATGTAGTTGTAAGAATCCCAATAATAGTAGCAGGCGTAGAGTGTTCTTGATGTGGTCTGGGCGTTCGCAGACAGGGGAAAACCATTTCTACATGAACTGATTAAGTACCGTGGGATGATCAATCTGCTTAAGCGACTTCTATTATCTACCGTGGGCTTATAAATCGCTGAAACGTTGTCTGTACGTTATAATACAACATTCCTGCGAGCATGTTAATAACTTTAAAGTCATAACTGTGACACACCCTTACTTCAAATTTTCCGCCAATCATTTCTGTTTGGTCCAAACTTTTTGTTTGGCGCGGAGTGTGTTAATATAAAAAATGCAATACAACTAGAAATCAAAGGAATAACGGGTCTGATTCTCCCTCACTTTTGAATTGAGTGTCATGTTTATTTCTCAAAGAAGCATGTTGTTTGTATGTTGTTGTTGTTTGTCCATCAAGAATGATGATGACCATTCATTTCATCCAGTGGGGTTGAAAGTATGGAGGCGTGAGTTCTAAGATGGTCGATAAGGCCTATTTTGGCTCGAAATGTTCTTTGACAATGTGGGCAAAGAATGCTTGACGTTCCAGGAGGTGGATCTCTTTAGTGGTTTTTCTGTCCAGCCTTTTCTTAACAGCTCTTGCAGTCCTGGTTGCTTCACAAGTGATTGCACCCTTATGTAATGATGTACGCCATGAATTACGGTCTTTAGCAGCAGTCTCTCAGGTGTCAAGACGAATTCCAAAAGCTTTCAGTGAGATTTTTACTTGGGGGCGTTTACCAACGTAAAAAATGTGTTTAGGGAGCCTGTGATCTGGCATGCGAGTTAAGTGACCAGCCCAGCGAATCTGATTTTTCATTAGTATAGTGTGGATACTGGGCATGGACGCTCTTTCTAGAACGTCAGTGCCTGGGATCTTGTCTTGCTATTTAATCTTCAATAGCTTCCTAAAGCAGACTGTGTGGAAGTGGTTTAATTTCCTTGCATGTCGATGATAAACAGTCCATGTTTCACAAGCATATAGCAGTGTGGATAATACAATTGCTTTATAGACTTTCAGCTTTTTTTGCAGGCTTATTCCATACATTCTTGTACAGTCTGCCAAAGGCCACGCTGGCCTTGGAGATTCTTGCATTTACTTCGTTATCAATTGTGGCAGCTTGTGAAACAGTGCTGCCAAGATAGGTGAATTTGTTCACAAGACTTAGTCTATGATCATTCATTTTGATATTCGGCACGGTGTGATTTGTAAACATAATAATTAAGTCCCAACTATGACCAAGTTTAGTTAGTTAGTTAGTCAGTCAGTTAGTTAATTAGTTAGTCCAGGTTCCAACTTCACGGCAACGGGTCGTCCCCATTATGCTCCGTTCCTGTGCCAGTGAATATCACACAAAATGCTCCCCACTGTCCAATGTGAAAAGTGGAATAGGCAGGAGTCTCGGCAATTCAACAGCCCGCACAGGTACACTGTGCATAATGCCGCCGCAAGAATGCCAACACAAAATTAATCCACGAAAACCACAGTTCATCGTCTATGGGCTCGGCAGTCACCAGAAAGACCTCATTGACCTGGTTTTCTCACATGGCTCGGTCTTTTACCGCAGGGCGACCCGCCGAAAGTGTTGCATAAAGCACGAACTCCGCAGCTTCAGCACCGACTCCCGGGAGTCTCCTGAAAAATGCACTCGAGAACCGTAAAGGCAACTCAGTCAATTCAGCAACAGCCGGTAGCCATTGTTCCGAACATGCAGGTCTCTGTACAGGACAGATGTAAAAGCATTCCCCGCGAATTTCACAGCTCATAGTGTCGCCCACGCACTCAGTAGCAGGGCGACGGAACCATGTACTACCAGTCCAACATGTGGAAAATGCGATTGCAAACCGTAGCTGCAAGCATAAACACGCTACAGGCATTAACGGTTCAACGCCTAACAGCCATGTTAGTGACCGGAAGTCCTATGCCCAAGTTTGCCTTGCTGTATCTTCCCAGGTGAGTCAGAAATCAATTGTCTCCAACAAATAGAATATGTTCCAGAATACGAATAACTGAATGTAAGAACCGACATCACAGCACTCTGGAGATTCTCATACATGCTCTGTCCCTCTCTTCAAAAGCCACCGAGGAGCTTCTGTGCTGATTATTCTAGTAGCAATTTGATTTAAAGTTCGCCTGGATTTTCCTCTACGCTTTGAGTATGTCTGGATACCACGAACGAGAAACACCCGATCCTCCGGTAGTATAAGACCCGCGACATAATTTTGTCTGGCCCTGCCAAAACAACCTCAAGCGGAAGTCGAAATTTAAAAAATCTAGGAGCTTTATAAGCAATCATTAATAAATCTACCAGAAACATCATCAATATCAGTTAGCCTCACGTGCCTCGCCAAAGAGACGCAGTTTCAGTCATCACATTAAGGGTGAGTTAGTTACATGTTTGACCAAATATAGTAGGCTAATTTTTAAGCTGATAATTTTTTAAGGCCCTCGAATATATTATAAATATTGGCACTGGCAGAAAAACAAAGGTTGTCCTCCCCTAGTCTAGATAGATAATCTACTGACTTTCATTTTAGCCAGTCTTTCCAGATATGGAAACGCCGTCTGTTCGGCTGCACTCTCCAGTCGATTCCATAGACTATTTTCCACATCGACTCACATGTTCCGGAATCGACGTATCAAATTAATTCTGGAAATAGTGTATGGCCACGTGGTCAACACGAACACATCAAGACAAGATTGACGTCCAAGCTCAGACAGAATGCTACAGATCTTTATGTCAAGGCATCTACTACTCAGTCTAGATTCTAGATCCACAGGCTGATGTCACCATCCATTGTGCAACATTGTGCCTGGATCTCGAGGTCTGAACAAAAATATCTCATAGTTTCCCTCTCCGGTGCCGACTCTGTGGTGAAGAGGTTAAGGGCGTAGTTCGTAATCCCGTATAATCGCGTTCGAAACACAGATGTGTGCGATTTGGTAGCAGACCGCCTAGCATTGGGTTTTTTTTAAACGAAATTGTATGGGTGCCGGTCGTTCAGAAAGCAATGACAAACTACTGAACGTAAACATGCCAAGAGATCACAACAGCAAAGAGATGCTAGTGTTGACTGCGACGTCCTGTAAAGGATGCGCAACTAACTAACTTTCCGACTCCTGTTATCTTCGTTCACGTAATATTTTCCACACTGAATGAAACTTCAGATGCTTCTTAACTGCCACTCATCTATCCCCCAAGATCTAATGACAAGTGATCGGTACCTGTACAAGTATCTCTGAAACAAATCTTTAACACATAGTAAATATATAATTCTTAAGAATAACACTAACAACAACATCAGATAATTCAATAATACCAACAACAATAGATAATCACAATAATTAGTGAACGAGACATCTGAATTAATGTGATTTTTAATGTGTAACAAACGGGATACATGTGCATTCATTTGCTTTGTTTCAAAATTGCTTTACGAAACAGTCTTTGTTGAACGTTTTGTACAAAACTGATGTTGCTAAATGATAATACACTGCGCGAGTTCGCCTGATGAAACTTCAGACAACCTTGTCCAGTCGAGTAACGTGTGTCATCATCCAACACTCAAAGATGTCTACAAGCTGAGTCCATAACTCAAAGCTGTCTACATATATAGCTGAGCCCATGACTCAAAGCTGTCTACATATATAGCGTAGTCCATGACTCAAAGCTGTCTACATATATAGCTGAGCCCATGACTCAAATCTGTCTACATACATAGCGGAGTCCATGACTCAAATCTGTCTACATATATAGCGGAGTCCATGACTCAAATCTGTCTACATATATAGCGGAGTCCATGACTCAAATCTGTCTACATATATAGCGGAGTCCATGACTCAAATCTGTCTACATACATAGCGGAGTCCATGACTCAAATCTGTCTACATATATAGCGGAGTCCGTGACACAAATCTGTCTACATATATAGCGGAGTCCATGACTCAAATCTGTCTACATATATAGCGGAGTCCGTGACACAAATCTGTCTACATATATAGCGGAGTCCATGACTCAAATCTGTCTACATATATAGCTGAGTCCATGACTCAAAGCTGTCTACATATATAGCGGAGTCCATGACTCAAATCTGTCTACATACATAGCGGAGTCCGTGACACAAAGCTGTCTACATATATAGCGGAGTCCATGACTCAAATCTGTCTACATATATAGCTGAGTCCATGACACAAATCTGTCTACATATATAGCTGAGTCCATGACACAAATCTGTCTACATATATAGCTGAGTCCATGACACAAAGCTGTCTACATATATAGCGGAGTCCATGACTCATAGCTGTCTACATACATAGCGGAGTCCGTGACACAAAGCTGTCTACATAGTGAAATCCATTATTCAAAGTGTCTGCATGGCGGAGTACTAAACGCGAATTTTGACATTCATTTAGCATATTATTTAGATCAAGTTTGTGTACTGTAGTGTTGTCGCCAGTATTAATCCTCTCTCTCTCTCTCTATCTCTCTCTCTCTCTTTCTCTCTCTCTTTCTCTCTCTCCCCACTCCCTCCCAATCTCTCTCTCTCTCTCTCCTCTCTCTCTCTCTCTCTCTCTCACTCGCTCGCTCTCTGTCTCTCTCTGAGAAAATACGTTATTATCCATGTGTGCCCTATCGATTTTTTTTTTGACTTTCAGATATTTCCTTTTTGTTTTAGTCATATCCGAAGAGCATTATTGTTTTTGTAATACATAAAAAGGAAATATCTTTGAATATAACGACAAATGGAAAACAGAGGAAAGTAAAGCCCACCATAAACTGTGGTCAATAGTTTCCTGTTAATGAACTAACACCAACATACAGAAGTAATCACTATCAGCTATACACATGGGGGAGAAAAACAGAACTTAAGACAAGCCAACCATCGAGCGTACATGAACTCATTCATTCATTCAGTAGCATGTCCTTTGCAAAACATCGATTCCATAACAACCTTTCGGAACACTTCTCGGTCACAAGCATGATGTCCTGTGTCCGATACACCCATCTGGAGATCATCCGACACACCCTGTTCCAATCTTCTCTTTGGCCTTCCTCTTACTGTCTTGCCAGGCATATACTCCTCCATTATTGTTGCCTCCAATGAACTATGAAATAGAAAAAAACTACATGTAAATACCGTGTAGCAGGTCCTTTGCAGAACGTCGCTCACATCACGGCGCGAGGAAAAGCCTCTAGATCTCTTGCCGTTTCTCCTGACTCGTGCACCCTCGTCCCAAAGGTGTACGTCATGCTTTACCATATTGAAATCGCGTAATATACGAGGGTAATTTAATAAGTAAGTCACAATTGGTCGTAGAAAAATAACTAAATATGATAACAACTTGAAACCAGTTTCTTTTTATACATACATTGCCGCTTTATTTCTCAACATTATTTCCACCAACATTGATGCATTTATCTCATAGTTTTATCAGTTCACCCCAACCGACTGCATAAATCTGCGTGCCCTGTTGTCATTTACCTGCCATCCCACAGAACAGTGTGACTTACTTATTGACTCGCCCTCGTAACTTTTTCTACCTAACTATGCATCGCTTTACTGGCTCAACTATGCACCGCTTTACTGGAGATCGCTAGGGGCTAAGTCTACTGAAAACCACCTTGGCGGGAGACATTTCGCTAAAGACTCCGAAGTCTAATGTGAAGTTAAAACGTGGTTTAGAAAACAGAGCACACAGTTCTACGCAGTCGGTTTGGGAGAACTGATAAAACGATGGGATAAGTGCATCAATAGTGGTGGAAATTATGTTGAGAAATAAAGAGACAATGTATAATACAAATAAACTGGTTTCAAATTGTTATGATATTTAGTTATTTTTCTACAACCATTTGTGACTTACTTATTAACTTACCCTCATATGATCAATATCTCTTCAATGACCACTAGGTGAACAATATAACTTAGGACGTACAGTTTGTATATGTACGTGTGTGTGTGTGAGTGAGTGAGTGTGTGTGTATGTGTATGTGTGTGTGTGTGTGTGTGTGTGTGTGTTTGTCTTTATGCGTGTCTTTATGTTTGAAGGTGATATTTTGATGTGGGATGAGAATGAATGAAAAAGTTTAAACTTTATTTTAAGTATAAAGCTTTATCGCTCTGCTTCAGAACCAGTTAATGTGAACTTTATTCCATGGTGTTGCGCTATTCAAACTCTGTAGCGAATCAAGTGACAGGAATGTCCTAGTGATAATAGGTTTCCTCGGGAGATTGGTACTTGCTTAGATGCGTCACCAACTTTAATTTCTTTAAAATAGCCAACGCACAAATAGAATATATGTGTAAACCAGTATAGGATCCGATCTAGCGTAGTGATTAGACTCTAGCGCGCCGGGTCCATGATCACGAGTTAGGATCCGCATTGGGCGGATTTGTGTCCCATGTCGACCCAGCCTGAAATGATTACCAGAAAATGTCTTGAAAATTAAATGTGGTTGGCGAGACACTGGCCACATCCCCATCGAGTACCAAATGGTCTATACACAATGTGCATATATTTCCAATGCGCCCCACGGCGTATAAAAAGGTCCATTACTTTTTATTTTATTCTGAGGTTGCAATGAAAGATTGATGGTGGCGGCTTTGTTGACATTCCGGAAGATGCTCATGAAATTGCAGCTCCACGTCCTGTCAAAAATAGCAAGGATAATATGCAATAACAATGAAAGGCCACGCAAACAATGATGATAATCGTGATGACATTGGCACAACTACTCTTAAAATTTATCACAGTTTAGCACAGTACACGTGAGAAATGAACTTCAAAGCTTGATCAGGTTTCCATGAATCCTGAAGTCGGATCCATGGGTGAAATGCAACCTCTAATTTGGAATAAGATATACCCTGACTGGAAACCAACTTGAGGGCACATTTCGTGCATAGGTCTTGCTATGAAATCTTAAACGTCGTTGATTTCCAATTTTCTGTAGCAGGATTTTCGAGTCTCATTGAGTTTTCAAGTTAATTATCCCTACATTTTTTTCTTTTTCAAAACTATACTGTAGTGTTGCATAGTGTTAAATGAAGCAAGCAAATAAAGTATAACGTTTATAAACGTTACTATCCGTGATAATTGGATTTCCCTCTTGGGCCCCAAATATTCGCACTTAGGCCTTTAATAACGACAAAGAATGCTAATGCAGTTCTTTAAGCTAGCTGCATTCAAGAAATCGTCTCCGCACCAACGTTCATCACGCTGACATGTAGCCGGCACATGGATAGAGGCAACAATCTCCATGCGGTTTTGTTAAACTGCTCTACGAGTTGTATTTTGCTGCAAAAGCGTGTAGCGGCCATCACATTCTCTAAGATAGGTGGAAGACTACCTTAGATGAGGCCAAGAGATTTATAAGAAGCAAGCATAGAATCAACTGGGAACCACATCATCCAGACCACCAGTGAACTGATGCATGTTACCATTTCCAGCGAAGAGAACAAGAACCAATCTTTAGACACCGCAAAAGACAGAACAGGCTGAAGTTCCACGTGCTTAATAAACTAGAGATATGAGATAATGTAGCTGAGGAATTGAGCAAATGACATCCAAACATGTGTTGCAGTAGTGGCCAACTGGTAGAACAGAGACAACTATTTTAGTACAAACTGTGGAGATGTCAACAAGCTCAAGATGACTGCTGCTTTCTTTGGATTTATGCATACTGATGTCTGAAGGTGTACAAAAATGAAGAAGCCAATTGTCACAGAATGGGTGCTCTCGTTATGATACGAGATACAATAGATATGATGATACTTTCATACAATAGATGTCATTCTTCAAAACAATCATACAAATACCTATAAATTGGTGTTTGTTAGAAGAGATCTTCCTGCAAAGGCGTCCTTGTGGTTTCCCGTATTAAAAGTGTATATTAAAAAAAGGTTTGCGAGACCAAACTCCATTTATCTCAGTAGGAAAAAAAAAAAAAAACAGAAATGTGTAACACCTGCGAACAAGTGAGATATACTAAACACTGACACAGTGGACATACATACCATACAACGAACTCCACAATGTTGAACATAAATAATGTAACAGGAGGGAACTGTTTTTTAAATTTTAATAACAATTTAAAATAAGTATTTAAAAAGTCGCTTAAACGTTGACAGGGTCGACTTCATTGTACAGGGTCGACTTCATTGTACCGGGTCGTATCACGTGTGGGTCAGTTTCTTTCCGCAGCGCGGAAAAAAAGTACGAACTCCGTAGCACGAACGCACAAGCACGAACTCCGTAGTCCAGCGACGACACCTCAGTAGTCTCCCAAAAAAATGCAATCGTGAACCGAAGGAAGCGGCCCGGAGGCAGACGGCTTGACTACTTCGCCACGGAGACTCCCAACAATAAATAACATAAAATAAATATACTTCGACACAATGAACGGCTTTTCGATTATAATAATCGTCATCAGGAACGAAAAAGCACAAACAGATCTAAAGAAGAACATGAAAGTAGAATATGTTATAATATTAAAATACAAATCCTTCGTTATTAGGAAGGCGGCGCAGAACAGTTACATATGGATATATAGAGGGGAGTCAACAGAGTTATACAATGGCTCTACAAGAGTATTGATTCCCGCTAGATGGATGCATCTTAAAGAGTTGATTAACAGGCTTTCAATGTTAAGCCTAATGAAGTTGTTAGAGACGCATGGCTTCGCTAATCGTTGATTCTGTTGCTGTAGTCTCCGAGAATGTCACCACGGCACATACAAAAACTACAAAACTTAGTGTTTGTAAAGGAAAATGTTTCATCTTGCGTAGTTAACAATGGTTATGTAAGGGCACGGGTGATTGATCGTAAATAACATTTATGAAAAGCAAGCGGAATAAATGAGTGCTAGAATCGACGTATAGCTAGATACGTTTATTGCCCAAGACAATGGAGATAAGATAACAATCGTTACTATTAATGTTTTCGGCAATGTTTGTTTCTTCTTCACTAAAGTTTCGAGAAAGAAAGAAACACATGCACGTTAGTAGGAGATAGGAAAGAATAATTAAAGCAAACGCAACTTCAGGAAGTCATGTAATGTAAGATCGATGATTCAAAGAACAGAACTTGTGGTATGCGACGTCGGTTTACCAGCAACCTGTGCGTGTCTCTAAAAAAAAAAACGTGACTACAGGAATCTTCGTTTTCCTTCTGGTAAAGAGCTGGCATGATGAATCGATCTGTATTGATCCTAACCCAAGTCTTTCCCAGCCCAACGATTTTCTTCACGGCGGCTGCTTTTAAGCATTTTGCTGCGGGTATTCATTAAAAAGAGGAACTTTACGGAACAATACAGAAATCTGAATAGCTACAAACTGGGCAGTTAACTCCGTACCCTGCGGGACCTCTAGACACATTGTTAATGTTGTCGAGAACAACAATAGGCCTACCCAGTGGCGTGGTATGCTTATAACAGTGAAACAATGAAAGTTAAAGTTGTGTTCCATAGAGACATCGTGCTTAATTATTAGCATCGTGGAAATCGAGTTGCAGACAGAAAGCGACGCTAGAAATAAAGCTTAAGTGGGCCTCGCAAAATATTATAATGATTACCTGTGATGTAAAACTATGAGCTTCGTATTATAGCACATGCCGTGTAGCGTTGATGATCTTGTCTGTCCATCTCCGTTTGTCTCTTGTGCTGTCCATTATTCATGATTCCAATGTTCCTCCACGACACGATGTCAAAATGTCCAGTAACTTCTCTCTTAGTCTCCTCCTGCCTCGTCTCCTCCTGCCTCCTGTCGTGGATTTATGTATTGTGTCGTCCCTGGAGTGAGGGGAAACAACACCCACATTATATTTAACCCCATATCATTATTCTGGAGAATCCACCAGATTCAGTCCACAACACTCCGTCAGTCAATGGATACCTCTTTCTCCCTCACTCACCACTGGATCATGCCCCCTCTCACACTTCCCCAAAACAACATACTCAACAACTCTAGCTTCTAAAAATTAATAACAAATTAATTTAATAAAGAAAAGTGTATGTATGTGAGAAGTGTATGTGTAGAATGTATGTCGTATACTCTAGTGTGTCTGCAGACTCAGACCGAACAGCTTAGGAGCACAGCCCGATCATCCCGGAAAGGATCACACCACCTCATCATTCAGTACACGATAACGTCACCAAATGATGTGTCCCTGCTGCTAGATGTTGAATTCCTCCGGTAGCTGTTTGATAACTCAAATACCTGGTCACAGTCTGACACTGATCCTGAATAGATCACACACCGTTATTACATGTCCCTATTGTTCTGAGACTTATAACATCCTTGCCTAGTGAGAACACGAAAACACTGTTCCTTGAAATAAATGTAATTCATTTCTAAATTTCTTACTGTTCACAAGAACACTGTTATTGTTTACCGTCTCACAGGAATCTAATAATTTCCTAAATAGTTCCTAATGTTCTTTTCCCATGTGATGTGGGAAAATAAATACTATTGTTCTGTTCCCATGTGATGTGGAAAAACAGTACCTATTGGTCTTTTCACAAGTCGTGTGGAAAAATAATAGCTATTGGTCTTTTCCCATGTGGTGTGGAAAAACAATACCTCTCAACTTCCGTGATCCCTATCACTAAGAAGTCATCTGTCGAAAAAACTTATATGTTCCGGCTCAACCGAGCCATGTTCTTTCCGACCCTTTGTCTCATGGGCCCAGTGCAAATGCCGCTGAATAGATCTTCTTGCACTAATTTCTCCATAATAGTAAACTGTGATGTTTCAGCTTTCTTTCTTTGCAACCTGAGGGAACCTGTGAAAGAGAGACAACACACCCGGTGAGAGCAACCCGTCACTGACCCCTATTAGATGAGTGTAGACCGATGGCCTCACTCAGATACATGACAGTGAACCAACTCTGTCATGGGCAGAGGCGCTCATCACCTCGGTCTGAGGTAGGGTAGGGCAAGGACAGAGCAAAATGTAAAGTGTAGAACCCCAGTAGACCCCACTCGAAGATCCCACCATTGGACATTTCCCCTATCCCCCAACCATCCTCAATCTCTCTAAACATCATCCCATTTCACTATTCCCAACCAGCTGAGCTAATTGACTTCTCACACTAGTTAATTTTAACAATGCGATTGCCTAGTGTCGCCGATACTCCTTGACTACCTAACCACAACACAATAACACTATGATAGAGTTCTAAATTCTATCTATCACTAAGCTATTCCACATTATTTACAGCTAGATTCTATCCCGCAAATACCTTATGCAATCCTGGCTCAATCCGGAATCGAATTCACAATTTGCCATAAAAGACACATGTTAATTGATACATAGCACATGCGATTCTATTCAACACTAGAATTGAGCCAGCTAACACTTCTGTCTAGTCCACTTCCATTCTTCACACTGGCGGCAAAATAATTTATGTTTTCTACAGTCAGAGATTGTCCGAGTGACGTCATTCTCCTGTCAACAACAGGTGTTCTCAGGGGCAGACAATCCGTCCCTAACTTCACAGGAATTTTCGTCTCCTCTTTCTACAACCAAGGTAACCGTCTGTCCCTTCATCTCGCGATTCACCAAAACAACAAGCCGACATTTCCCGTTTCCTAGGGACTTTTCAAGGACTCCTGTTTACTTTGATCCGACTTGAGTTTTTCTCCACTATTAACAACAATTGCAGCTGTGAAAACAGGCTGTCTCTGTTAGTTTTATCATCTTATCGTTAACCACAGTGATTCCGCGACACCCCCCCCCCCCTTTCCCGTTGGCGATGACAGACTCTAACTTTCCCCTTCTCATGACATGGTCTAAGAATGTGGATCTTTCAAGATCTTCATTGCTCTTTCTATCCACTGACGGTGTTCTCATCATTCCTCTATAAAACCCACACGCACACGTGTACAATAACATCAATGAAATGCACATCCATTTGTCCCAGGAACGTGAGGGGGAAAAAAAACTGTAAACGTATTTTACAAGAGACGATTGTTGCACATCCTTTATAGAACGTTGCCGTCAACGCCAGCATTTGTTGGCTGTTTGTGATTTACTAGGCAAGTTTAATTCTGCAGTATGCTGTTACTTTCTGAAAGGCCGACATTTCATACCGTGGAAATCAATGCAAAGTCGCCTGCTTCCAAGTCGCCAGCTACTGATTTAAATCTCTCGTATCGTTATGTCGGGGAATGATGAAACCGAGCGTGTCAAAATCTCATCAGCCCCAAACCTGGATTCTTTCACACAACAGTGTGTGTGTGTGTGTGTGTTTGTGTGTGTGTGTGTGTGTCATGTTTTTATGTGTGTATGTGCGTGCGTGAGTGCGTACGTACGTGAATGTGTATGTGTGTGTTTATACAAATATATTAATATTTGTCGCAGACAACGATATCAGCACTGTTGTAATATAAGAAATGAGTTGCTATTAAAAAAACAAAATCAAATGAACAATGGAAAGTGGAACTGATCTTCTTCTTTTTCTTCTTTCGTTCGTTGAAATATATATATAACTTCAATGTTGTCTCTTGTATGAATCTAACAGTCTTTTTTAGTTCACTCAGCGGTCTATAGCGTTTAACTTCCACTGTTGTCAATCTAGTCCAGAAGGTATGCCTGGGTATGTTTTAGTTAGGGCAGTCTTGGAGTATGTGCTCTGCTGTCTGCGACGCCAAACCACATGTGCATATGGCTGTTTCACCAATCTTGAATTTTGTATACATGTGGTTGCGTAATCTATTGTGTCCTGTTGAGGTGCAGAATAACGATTTGTTCTGATCTGTCCATAACGTGGTAATCATCTTGAGAGGGTTTTGGTGGACTTCTAAATGATTTGTTCATTCATTTCTTTTGGCGGTATGTAATGGGCACACGAGGCTGTTCTTCTTTTGCTCCTTCCTTAGCCAGTTAATCAGCTCTGTCGTTTCCGGGTACTCCACAGTGGGATGGTATCCACTGCATGGTGACCTTATGCTGACTGCTAAGTTCAGAAAGTAGTGTCCTTAGTACTGGCAATTTCCCAGACAGGAGCGCCTCGAGTACTGATTTTGCATCTGTCAACAGCACCACAGGTTGTGTACCATGGTTGGTATTTAATTTCTCTGTTGCTATCTCGATTGCCTCAATTTCTGCATCATAGTTATGGCAGTACTTTCCTGTTGGAACTATGGCCGTGTCCCTAGTATTATTTGGGTATTCTATGTACACTCCCGCTCCTCCATTTCGAACATCATTTTATGCTGTCCCATCTGTGTAGACTTGGACCCAGATCAACAGTACAAGCACACAATTACATGTGACAGAATAGATGTTGCGGCTAGATAGCCTTCATCGGCACACAAACACCAAAAGACACCGATGCAACAACAATTTAAAAAAAAACAAAAAAAACTCCCAGGTGAGGATTATACAATAGGTGCCAACATTTTCTTAGGGAGGTAAAGCAGCTGGTGTTACACTGACCACATCATTCCCCGAGAACCTTTTGGTTTCAGGATGGCGGGGAAATTCAAATAGTTTCCTGTATATAAATGTCCACAAGTATCGGGAGTCACTGTGGCATAGTAGTTAGTAGCAGTTGCCTGCCAACACAGAAATCCTAATCAAACTGGAGCCGGCTCTGTAGCGAAGGGCTTACGAACGCAAATCGTAATCCCCCATATTCATTCATTCATTCATTCATTCATTCATTAACCTTCCGGAAAACCTCTCGATCAGAAGCAAGATGTACCGCGCCCGAAACACCCATCTGGAGATCATCCGCCACATCCTGCACTCATCTTCTCTCTGGCCTTCCTCTTTCTCTCTTCCCAGGCATATACCCCTCCATTATTGTTCACCCCAAACTTTCGTGACGTTTCAAGTGACCAAAATGTTTCAATTTTCTTTGTTGTATCGTTTTTAATAGCCAACCTTCTTCCATATTCAGCTCTTGAAGTATAGATGCATTTGTTCTTTTCTTTATCCAAAATATTCTTAGAACTCGTCTATAACATTTATACTCAAAAGCATTTATGCTATGTTCAGCTTGTTTAGTAAGTGTCCAGGTCTCATAGGCGTATATGCAATGGGGAAAATGCATGCTCTTAAAAAATTTAATTTTTGTAGTTCTGTCTGTCCCTCTCCACAATTTTTTCAGTTGTTTTAGTCTTTGAAGAGCAATAGATATTCGTCTTGTACCATTTTTGATAATCAATGACCCAAGATATTCGAAATTTTCTGTCATCTCCAATGTTTTCTCATTAACAAATATTTCTTTCTCCATAGTGGTTTTATCTGTATGTATTATCTTTGCTTTTGCTATGTTAAGATATAAGTTGTGATTTTCATTATTCAATTGTGTTGAGGTTATTAGATTTTCTATACATTATGTGTTGTAGATAGCAATACTGTATCATCAGTATACCGAATCTCTGATATGTCATGACCACAGATATCTAGGACAACATATAGCTCCCTGTTTATATCATCTCTGACATGTCTCTTTATATTTTCGGCGTACAAGTTAAACAAATAGGGGACAGCACACAGCCCTCCTTGCTTAATCCCCCATGCCGCGTTCGAAGCACAGCTGTGGGCGATTTGGCAGCAGACCACCGTGCATTGGTTTCTCATACAAAGGTCTGAGCGCCTGTTGTTCAGAAAGCAGTGGCAAATTACTGAACGTAAAATTTGCCCAAGAATCACAAATAGCCAAAAATGCTGGAGGTGACTGCTACGTCGTGTAAAGGATATGCAGTTGTTGAATCAAACCGGAAGAGGTATGTCTGAAAGATCACGCAAGTGGCCACGTGCGCCTAAGTTTCTAGGTTTGTATCCTGGCGAAGGGCTGGGCATTTCTGCAAGAACCATTTGTCTCCCCGGGTCTCTAGGGTAGTGGGGTAGGAAACCTAGACTTCTCTGTTAAAGGTGAAAATCACGTTGGCAAGCTAGTATAATTAAAATTTATACGCAGTTGGATATCGCAAAGGGTAGCACATGGCTACTGCCATGCCAAACTTGTTAGGAAACAATAATATACTCACAAGTAGATATCCCATAGATGGCGTTAGTCTCGAGAAATTAGACGCTAGACAAATGTTTGCTGAAATCGAACATACAGACCTTTAGCAGACTATGTGCCAAACAATAAAGTAGGTCTGGACCACACAAACATAAACGACGGAAATTGAGAAGTAGGGGTGTGTCACAGTTGTGACTTTAAAGTTGTTAATATTGTAGCAGACATGTTGTATTATAATGCAATGACAACATGTCGATGATTTATAAGCCCGCGGCAGATATGGGAAGTCGCTTAAGACAATTAATCATCCCATGGCACTTGCTCAGTTAAGGTACTCCCCACACAACCACATCCTCACACTGTCTGTCTGTGTGTATCCCTAACTCAGCTCAGCTATCAGCTCAGTATCAGCTCTCATCTTTCCGAGCTTTTGCCTCCATTCAAGTCATCTGTAGATTCTAAAAACAATATGTAATAACACATGCTGGATCATGAGGACCAAATGAAAGTTATCTATTTTGTTCGGGTCGCTATTTGCGGCCATTATGCTTGTACAATAAGAGACCTAGATAACAAATTCGATTATATGTATTCTATTCGTTATGAGGACATGTATTAAAGAATACATATTCTTGGGAAGCTGTTGAATACATTCAAAATGAGCGCATAATGCATAATAGAACGAGGCGCCTTATCTCACTAAGTATGGGAAATGTGAATTGAACCATGTATATTTTCTTGCCTTGTCCTATCGCGGTTTTTTCCACTCCATTACATGCCTATGTGTATAGAGTTGCCGCAGATGTGGAAATAATTTAATGTTATCGTGTCTGCGTCGTGGGACATGTGTTGAATCATGTTCGGTTGTTAAAATTTTGGTCACGTTTATTAGTGGCCGCCCTGCACCAGTTGTCACTTGGAAAAGTTCGTTATCGTCCAAGATTGTTGTCATTTGCACAAATTATAACCCACGCCAGTTGTTACTTGAATAAATTACTGTCCACGCTATTTGTTAGTTGGATAAATTATTGTCCACGCTAGTTGTTACTTGAATAAATTACTGTCCACGCTATTTGTTACTTGGATAAATTATTGTCCACGCCAGTTGTTACTTGGATAAATTATTATCCACGCTATTTGTTACTTGGATAAAGTGTTGCCCACGCCAGTTGTTACTTGGATAAATTATTATCCACGCTAGCTGTTAAATGGATAAAGTGTTGCCCACGCCAGTTGTTACTTGGATAAATTATTATCCACGCTAGCTGTTAAATGGATAAAGTGTTGCCCACGCCAGTTGTTACTTGGATAAATTATTATCCACGCTAGCTGTTAAATGGATAAAGTGTTGCCCACGCCAGTTGTTACTTGGATAAATTACTGCCCACGCTAGCTGTTACTTGAACAAATTATTGTCCACGCTAGTTGTCACTCGGACAAGTTATTGCTCACGCTAGTTGCCACTTGGACAAGTTCGTTACTGTCCTCGCTGGTTGTCACTTAAATAAATAAATTATGTTTCCCTGCTACTTGAAATTGGACATATAGATACTGCCCTCGCTAGTTGCCATTTGACCACGTTATTGCCCAAGCTTGTTGCCACTTGGGCAAATTATTGTCCACGCTAGTTGACACTTGGACCAATTATTTATTATCCACTCTAATTGTCACTTGCATAAATTATTGTCCACGCTAGTTGCTACTCAGACAAATTACCGGCCACATTATTTGGCACCGCTGACACATTAGTTATTGTCCTCGCTAGTTACCTCTAGGGCAAATTAGTAATTCCTCATGCTAGTTGTTACTTGGACAAATTAGTTATTGCCTCCGCTAATTACCACTTGAGCAAATTAGTTATTGTTCACAGTAGTTGCTACTTAAACAAATTAGTTATTATTCGCTGTAGTTACCACTTGGACAAGTTAGTTATTGTTGTCGCCTAGTTGTCACTTGCACAAGTTCGTTATTTCTGATGCTCGACACACAGGAACAACAGATGGTAATGTGGATGACAATAGTCCTTCTAACAAAGAATGGATGCTAGACTGGATGCCGCAAGAAGAACGATCGTATTCTCTACTGAGATGCAACATGTGGCGGACTACATACGGTTGCTCGCTGCGAAATTGCACCAGAGGTATAGCAATATCCCACAATGATGGTAGATAACCAGTACCCACGTACTGCACCCATCGCTTTGAGTGATCACAGACATGAGTGTAATGTTTGTGAAACAAAATCATCAGCAGTCTCTTCAAGTCATACAAGAGAGAACGTGAATCGATGGGGTTCAACAACTGTGACAGCAGCAACAGCAGCAGCAACATCCTGGATGTCAAGGCTTTGAATTATCTGATTAATGATCTCATTCCTTGTGTTTATTTTGATAACATCAGCTCTTTTTCTGTAAATGTAAGATGGTTCTTGTTTGCTGTTACCATTAATATTCTTCTGAGAATCAAAGTTTCACACACAAACTTTGAAACAGACAACAGCCATTTGTAACTATAGAAGTATAGTTTAGCGATTAATCTATATATATATATATATATATATATATATATATATATATATATATATATATATATATATATATATATATATATATATATATATATCAAATGCGATGTATGGCTGTCTGTATCTCTGTATGTATGTTATTTCTGTGTTCGCGAACGGTCCATCCGATTGAGATGACATTTTCTACACGTCTTCTTCTCATTCCGGTGCTGCCAACTGTCATAGTTTGTTAGTGTACAAACAGTTATTTACTTATAATATTATTTAATATTTCAATTTACATTATAATTTATATAGCGGGGGAACATACATTTTAATAGCATTGCTATATATATAAAATTGTTGCATATTTCTCAAATAGGTGGACCTTTTCGCTACAGTTATCTACAGGCATATGCGTTATAATCCTCCTCCTCTTCTTCCTCCCCCTTCTCCTCCCCCTCCTTCTTCTCCCCCTCCTCCCCCTCCCCTCCCCACTCCTCCTCCTCCCCTTCATCGCCCCTCCTCCTTCCCCTTGCCTCCCCTCCTCCTCCCACTCCTCCACCTCCTCCTCCTTCTCCCCCTCCTCCTCTTCCTCCTTCTTTTTCTTCTTCTGCTGCTGCCGCCGCTCCATTTACCCAGGTTAATTGTTGGGAGAAGATGTAAAGATCTTTCAAGTGCTCTTTCTAATGCTTTTTGTAAGTTGGTCTTCTTTTATCTAAGGTTATTCTCGATACCACCACATCGTTTTTTCCATGAAAATTATACAATATTATTTTTTACATGAAAGTTATACAACATTTAGCAAAAAATTATCCTAGCATTAAGCGAAATTTTCTAATTGCAACCAATAAATTATTAGACAGACAGACAGACAGACAGACAGACAGACAGACAGACAGACGGACGGACGGACGGACGGACGGACGGACGGACGGACGACGGACGGACGGACGGACGGACGGACAGACAGACAGACAGACAGACAGACAGACAGACAGACAGACAGACAGACAGACAGACAGACAGACAGACAGACAGGGTCTGGGCGAAGCCGGGCCGGGTCAGCTAGTATAAAATATTCACTAGAAAAAACAAACAACGACAGCTGGATTTTAGGAATTATAATATTCTAGACATTAATATACGAAAGCTCTTTATTAATGTGCATTACCATTCTGTCCCTTTCCCTGCCTACGTCAGTATAACAAAATATCTAAGAGCGTGAATGTGTTGTAGGAGTCTATCAGCGAAGGAACAACACATTGTGTACATACATTCTAAACCTACAATAAGCGCAATACGAAGGACGAATCCATAAGCAGAAATGTTTGCTGAAGGCACAATGTGAGCATACAAACCGAAGATTATTGTATGTATCTTTTTTTTTCTACTTTTGTCTGGAATATTTAGCGAGGAATCATACGCAATGCTTGTTTAGAATCCTGTTTTTTGTTTGTTTGTTTGTTTGTTTTGTTTTGTACAGTTGTTTTCAGAGACGATTGTATCTCTTTATATTGTCCGCGCTATTTGCCAGATATATATAAATTATTGTCCATGCTAGCTGCTACTGGGAGAAATTATTATCCTTACTAATTACCACTCAGACATATTATTGTATACCTTAGTTACAACTTAGGCAAGTTATTGTCTTCTCCAGTTGCCACGTGGAAAAAAATCTTTCTTCTTATAATCCATGCCGTGTCGCGTTGGTCATCACTTTCTTTTCGCAGATTTCTGTCTTGTGTAATGTCGATCATTTCTATCACAGACGTTCCTATATGCCATGATGTTTGTCCTTCAAGAATGATAATTCCATTCACTTCATCTAGTGGGGTTGAAAGTATGGAGCCGTCAGTTCTAAGATGGCTGATAAGGCCTATTTGGCTCGAAATTTTTCTTTGACAAAGTGGGCAAATAATTCTTGACGTTCCAAGAGGAGGATCTCCTGCAGTGGTTTTTCTGTCCAGCCTTCTCTTAACAGCTCTTGCAGTCCTGGTTACTTCACAAGTGAATGCACCATTGCGTAATGATGTACGCCTTGAATTTCGGTCTTTGGCAGCAGTCTCCCAGGTGTCATGATGAATTCAAAAAGTTTCAGTGAGATTTTCGGTGTCTTTAAAGCGATTCCTCTGGCCGCCTTGTGAACGTTCTACCACAACGCAGCTCGCCGTAAAAAATTTGTTTAGGGAGCCTGTGATCGGGTATACGAGTTAAGAGTAGTTATATAGGGTCCGTACTACCCCCAAGGAGAAGGATCTGAAGGATCTGATCCTGAAGGATCCAAAGGATCCGTTCAGGATCCTTCCAGCTGCTTGTGTGGTGTCTCTGGAAGGATCCGGTCCTCGTGGTGTGCTATTGACTCCTCCTAACACCTCCCTAGTTGTGTCTTTGGCTTGTTAAGCTCGGTATTTTTGGCGGGTAAAATTTTTAAAAAAGAAAAAAGTCTGATCTAATGGGTGATGGGTCTCATCATGTGTGTCTGTGGTCAGGGTGGAGCGGAAGGAGCCGGCGTAAATAGTAAGCGCAAAGAAGGTGGTGCCGTCCGACTCGTAGTAGGTCACCTGACCGGTCAGCACCCGAGTGACCACGAGTCCGATCGTCGGTGTAACGAGTAGCGGGATATCTACTGGTGCTAACAACGGACAACCGACTGAGTCCTTAAAATGTCAAAACTTACAAAAACACACAGAGATGTACATGCACAATCTGGGACAAAAAATCAATACTGATTCTCGTAACAACTAATCCAGGGGCTTATCGTCGTCGTAATGAACTAGGTGGGTTATTAATAATGCTTTATATAAACCGGGGCGAGTGAGCGCGGGGGCGGGGGTGGTCGCGGGCGACGAACGCGGGGGCGACCACGACCGCGTGGGCGCGGGTTCGAACCCTCAAGCCGCGCCGGGTGTCGTATGAAAGTTGTAATAAGTAAAAATGTAAATAATTCGGATGTATGAGCTATAGTGGTTCGTAGTGTCTTATACATTATCATCATATAAATTACACCGCTTCAAATGAAAACCTTAGCAAAGAAAAGATGGCCGAAGTAAAGGTTGTGGTGGGCGTGGCTTAGTGTTATACATTGTTACGGAGTGGGTGAGTGAAAGGGTAGCTAAGTAAGTGCTTCCAAATACTTTCTCCATACGGTATCAGATCGTTAATGAAACAAGTAAAGATGGCCGTCGGTGTCCTCCGTAGGTGCCGTGTTCGAGTCACAGTTGGGGAGGTCGAGTGGGCTAGAAGAAATATTGATAATGTTTTTGTTACTTAGTTGTGATGGTGATAGCTGGTGGTAGTAACAGGCTATGTGTAGCAAAGGAGAGGTGGTGTGTTGGTTGAAGTTTAGGTGTTACCCCAGACGAGATGACAGGTTCGAATCTCGGTGCTGTGCCACTGGTAAGGGTAATAGGCGTCAGCGTGTGAGGTGTCTAGCTGGTCATACGGGTTATGATTAGGGACAGTCTGTCTCTCCGTGTCGCTGTGTCCACAAGTCCAAGGGAAAAACAGGCATCCGACTTCACAGCTTAACTTAACATAACAAATTGGAGAACATAAGATACCCATACACGTCGCCAGCTGTTACAAAACCAATAATAGCCAGTTGTATATATGACTATTCCTGAGGGGCTTATCGCCGTGGATAGAAAGGGGTTGGGAAAGCAATAATACTCGTCATATCTTCGGGGAGGGGTTTATAACATATGTCGTCTAAGCCCAAGGTATATCTCCTGTAATATAAGGTGGTCGGAAAACCAATATCACTAGCCTCGATTCGTCTCATAATCGCGACCAGTGGCTTAAAGACTTAACCGTTATTGCAGACGCAGCTGTGTGCAGACTAATCTACCAGGTCACGTGGTCTAGGCCATATCGACAAAAACGGGGTATAAATGCTAAGGAATATTCACTGTACAAAACAGTTTCTACCAGCCGATCAGAGCGACGAAACCAGACAGGACAACCTCTTGATACGAGTCCACAACAGCAGATATCGTGTATAAAAGACGACCAGCCTATATCATATACACCAAAAACAGAGCTCACCATGTGGCAAGGCATTAATGGTAAGGTGGACTTTGATAAATCTTTCACAGTTTTGTTATGTTTCTTCACATCGACACGTCGTTAACCTAACAATACTTGTATAAAACAGGGGGGTATATAGGCCTAGGCGTATATAACAGCTGAGGAAACAACACAATAGGTTCGTAACAGTTCATATTAGGCTGTGTCAAAATGATGTGAACATAGCGTTACGGTGGTACCTTAATATACACTAAGTAGTATTGGGTAGTCGTATGGGGAGTCAGAATTGTTTCTGGTGAGGTCTACATGGCCATGTTCGCTATGACTTTACGTTCTTACAAAAAGGAGGGGTCATATCCGATCCAGAGCTAATAATGATATTAGGTGTTCCCTGTACAGATGGTATAGTACCTTATTTTTATCTATGTTTTACAGATACGGATGACCAGGAAGTCCTAATTCGGAAACTGTGGGGTCTATTAAGAGTGGAACCACACAGCGATTGCCTGGACTGCGCTATTCGCAATATGCAGCAA
>JACEFZ010027657.1:0-50000 GCA_014155875.1 Cepaea nemoralis
GATGAAAAGAAAAAGTTTGGAGAAGAAGAAGAGAAGAGAAGAAGAAGAAGAAGAAGAAGAAGAAGAAGAAGAAGAAGATGGAGAAGAGGGAGAAGGAAGAAGAAGAAGAAGAAGAGAAAGAAGAAGAAGAAGAAGAAGAAGAAGAAGAAGAAGAAGAAGAAGAAGAGGGAGAGGAGGCGGAGAAGGATTTAGAGGAGGAGGAGAAGGAGGAGGAGGGAGAAGAGGAGGAGAAGAAGAAGAAGACGAGGTGGGGGAGAAGAAGAAGAAGGTTGCCTAACGAACACAGGTCATGCGATGTCTCTACCTTCCCCAGCAGCATCATTTACCATGGAAATACCTGTAAACCAAACACACAACAACCTTCAGTACCCTACGCTCCCAGGTAACCGAATACTATCACCTGGCCCTGGTGGTATAGAGTCAGACGGAAGGCAGTGGCTAGACAATATGACAGGAGAAGGCAGCAGCTGACATTGTTAGTGCCATTGTGTCTCAGCCAACAAAGACAACCAGATAACGAACTGTCACTCAACTTAATAGCTCAGGACATGGAGGTGCCAGCAGGTTAAAAAAAAAATAAACACAACCATACCACTGTCTCATGTAGATTACATTGCTGACGGCCATGTCAGGATCGTCTGCTACACTTCTGCAGGACACCACTGACGAAAACAAATATGTTACATACGATACCCTTTTATGGCGCTGAGAATTTACCGCCTTCCCTCGCCTTAGCTGTACAACTAATTACAGGCATATTCAACAAGTATGATGATGTTTCAACATACTTTAGGTTCGCTGCCGTTGTTGCAACTGATGCAGTGCTTGAGTGTAAGACGATTTAAAGCTGTCACAGCTGTGTTGTACCATCACGGGACGGTATGTGGTCTTTTTTGATATTATCATGTTATCATCAACTTTCATTGGAAGATTGATTCACTGATACGATTAATTAATTGATTTAATGTGATCAAATTTCATTGACAGATTGTTTCATTGATTTCATGCTATTATCAACTTTCATTGGTCGAATGTTTTATTGATTTTATGTTAAACTCAACTTCCATTGGGTGTTTCATTGATTTTATGCTAACCTCCACTTCCATTGGTAGGTTGTCACACATTATTTGTATTTTATTCTAGACTTCCATTGGTAGATTCTTTCACTGATTTCATGTTATCCACAACTTCCATTGGTAGATTGTTTCATTGATTTCATGTTATCCACAACTTCCATTGGTAGTTTGTTTCATTGATTTCATGTTATCCACAACTTCCATTGTCAGATTGTTTAATCGATTTCATGTTACCCTCCACTTCCATTGGTAGACTGTCATACTGATTCCATTTAATTCTAAACTTCCATTGGTAGATTGTTTCATTGGTTTCATGTTGTCCTCAAATTCCACTGATAGACTGTTTCATTTATGCCATGTTATCAACTTTCATTGGGGGAATGTATTTTTGGGGGTTGAAGTATTTTATTGTCTGCAGACCCCAAATCAATGTCCAGGCAGATTATAAGATAGAAAGATGCCGTGTCTGAGAGTCAACGAGGGCCGAAAACAATGCAATATGTACCTGGCGAGGTGCAGCGAAATATTCCAGGCAATAAATGGTGCAACATATGTTTGTAGTTTCTGTGTTCGACAACATGACTGCATGAGTTCAAGGTCAGGCAATTAAGGTACTCGGCCGTATTATAGTACACAGCGGCTTGTTAAAGGATGGACCTCTGGGAAAGGTGGTTGGGAAGTTAATTGCAGGAAGTCGAAGTTAACTCCAACATGCTTTAGCTTTTGTGATTTCTTGCCAGTTTTAGTTCAGTAGTTTGCCATTGCTCTCTGAAAATATCGGCAATCATAACATCGTATGAAAACCTGTTGGGAAGCGTACAAAAGAAAGTCGGCGTTATATGTGGGTGGACATCATCAACACATGGGCTGAGAGAAGCTTCTATCAATGCATTAATAAAACGCGGGACATAATGTGCTAGTAGTCTTGCATTACAGGCTTTGTCCCTTGATTTTGATGATTAAGTTAGTTATTTTCATATCCTTTACAGAACGTCGCAGTCAACCTCTTAATTTTTAGGCTGTTTGTAATTTCTTAGAAAGTTTATGTTCAGTAGTTTTCCATTACTTTCTGAACGACCGGCACTCATATAATAGTATGAACACCAGAGCAAGGTGGTCTGCTTCCAAATCCCCCGCAGCTGTGTTTCAAACGCGGTAGGCAAGATTACCACTAACAGAGGGAATGACTAACCATCTACTTCTCCTGACTTTCCCAGTGGATTCCTGCGTCTGGATCTCTTTTCTTAAGTTGAGACAACGGGTGTTTCCACATCATGTTTCTACGAATCCATACTTTCGTAACCCTTACGTCACAGCATCGGCTTAATGTTGAAGAAGGCCCAAAAGAAAATTGTGCAGAAACTTCAGTAGACTCTTAGTAAGGGGAAACAAACTAATATAACATTTGTTTCGCTCAAAATTGTTTGAGTTGTCTGTCCCTTTCAAGCTTTGGCTTAATTGATTATGTGGTTGTTTCGGGATTTGAAATTTAAATATTGAGCACAACCCACTACTGGCAACGCCGATCGCATTCTGGTATGAACCTAAGGCCTATCCACGTCAATATGGAAGCACTATACTCGAGTTTCGCCCTCATTTGAGCTCGTCAGTAGTGCATATCCCTGACCGGATCCGGAAACAGTCCCGGATCACGCGTGTGAAGCGGGTGTGTAACCACGCGGCACACACTGGACACACCAAATTATCACAACAGAATATCACAACGCTACCCATCGTATGCTATGCTCAAGATTGCCCAATCGCCGCGACCGACGTCCGTCAATCGATGGGACCCGAACGATCAGGACTTCTCACTGGCAAGGAACACCAGGCCTCCTAGATCCAGTGAGCAATAATCAATTGATTATGTGGTTGTTTCGGGATTTGAAATTTAAATATTGAGCACAACCCACTACTGGCAACGCCGATCGCATTCTGGTATGAACCTAAGGCCTATCTTTGACTTAATGTTGAAAAGGGCACGAAGGAAAATTGTGCAGAAACTTCAGTAGACTCTTAGTAAGGGGAAACAAACTAATACAACATTTTTTTTTCGCTCAAAATTGTTTGAGTTGTCTGTCTCTTGCACAAGGAGCATTCACTCATTCATTCAGGGGCATGTCCTTTGCAGAATCCCGCTCCCATAACAACCTTCCGGAAACTTCTCGATGTAAGATGTCTCGCGTCCGATACACCCATCTGGAGATCATCTGCCACATCATTCACCCATCTTCTCTTTGGCCTTCCCCTGCCTCTTTTCCCAGGCATATATACCCCTCCATTATTGTTCTATCCAAATTTTCATGACGTTTCAAGTGACCAAAATATATTAATTTTCTTTGTTTTATCGCCTTTAATAGCCAACCCTCTTCAATATGCAGCTCTTTAAGTATGAATGCATTTGTTCTTTTCTTTACCCAAGTTATTATTAGAACCCGTTTATAACATTTATGTTCATAGGCATATATGCGCTGTTGTTATGGTTTCTTGGCAAGTTTTGCGGAAGGTAGTTTGCCATTGCTTTCCTTCTGGGCAGTGACTGTACTAGCCGGTGGCCATAGCCATTGTCTCTACTGATGTGATCATCTGCCTATCGCCGCAGAGTGCAGACCATAACCAACAACAATCTGTCGGCTGCTCTCACACTCCATCCACCACCTGCTTCCATGGCTTCACGTAACCCTGATTGGGGGGCTAAACGGGTACTCCACCTTGCCCAAGGGTGTCCCGTAGACTAACGGAGGAAAGGAGGCGTCTTACATCTCCTTTGATAGGGGATACCCCTACCCCGCCAACCGGAGCAAGGAGCATAGGTGTTAAAAAAATCTGAGAAAACAAGAGGATGGACTTCATTGCACTGCGTTTTATCCCACAGCTCGGATATCTTTCCGCAGGGCGGTCTGCCGAAAGCGTCGCAAGAAACACCAACTCCGTAACTCCAGTGACGCCAACCGGAGCAAGGAGCATAGGTGATAAAAAAATCTGAGAAAACAAGAGGATGGACTTCATTGCACTGCGTTTTATCCCACATAGCTCGGATATCTTTCTGCAGGGCGGTCTGCCGAAAGCGTCGCAAGAAACACCAACTCCGTAACTCCAGTGACGACCCCTAGGAGTCTTCGAGATATCTGCACTCGTGAACCGAACATCGTAACCCAGAATAGAACCCACAATCTTAAAGAGGCGTAACTACTTCGCCACGGAGTCTCCCAGGTGTAGATAACATGCATGTCATTATCATGTTCAATATTTTGGTCTACATCATCATCATCCTCATCATCATCATCATCATCATCATCATCATCATCATCATCATCATCATCATCATCATCATCATCATCATCATCATCCTCATCCTCATCATCAACATCGTCGTCGTCGTCATTGCCGTCGTCGTCGACATCATGAAATCGTCGTGGCCATTGTTGTTATCATCATGAAGTGAACAGATGTGGTAGTCTCCGAGGCTGACCTGGTTATGTTGCGGCACGAAAACACTCTATATTCACACGGATGCATGGCGTTTTTCTTTCTTTCTTTCTTTCTTTCTTTCTTTCTTTCTTTCTTTCTTTCTTTCTTTCTTTCTTTCTTTCTTTCTTTCTTCATGCCTGTCTGTCTAGCTTTGTTTCTGCTCTAGAGTTTCGAGGATACAAAATACATGAATATCCTGTACATATCACACACACACACACACACACACACACACACACACCCACACCCACACACACACACACACACACACACACACACACACACACACGCATCCATACACAGAGTATTCACCTGCTGGTCTAAGGCCACGTTGCTTTCGCTGGAGACCGTTCACAGAACATCGTAGGTACCATTAAGTGTCCTACTTCTAAATCATAGAGCATCTTCATGTCCCCAAGCACTCCAGTTCGTCGCCAACTAACAGTGAGAACGGCTAACCACCTACTCCTCCGGCTTTCCCAGTGGATTCCTGCGTCTGGATCTCTCTCTTTAAGCGAAGACAACGGGTGTTTCCACATCATTTTTCTACCAACTCATGCCCTCTCTTCTGACTTAAACAATTGTCTTCATACTGAAGAGTGATGACCCCATGATACAACAGATCCATAGCAGGAAAATGCTTGGGAACAGATTTTTCCGGGACTTATTATTTTAAAACACCGTTCCTACCAGGTACCTGGAAACTGCAGGCAGGTTGTCTTTGATATCGACACCTACTTCTCAGCTAGATCCATAGCTACAACAGTAACAGACGCACAGACCATAACATAACATAAAATAACAACATACCATAACATAACATAGCATAACAACACAACATAACATAACATAACATAACATAACACATCATACCATACCATACCATTCCATACCATACCATAAGATAAGATAACACAACATACCACACCATACCATAACATAACATCTACCATTATTTTATGTGAAGCATAGCGTATAAATAGACTTAAAGGCCATACCATACCATAACATAACATAACATAAAATAACTAGGGCTGCGACCGATTAATTTAAATTTAATAGTTAACTTTTGAAAACTTAACGATTAATTAATCGTTAATTTCGATTAAAGCAAAACGTTCATAGTAACATAACTCACAGTATTTGGTTCAAGTGACGAGCGCGTCTTATTAACATTGTAACCAGCAGAGCTGAACAATCGTGCACATGGAACTGAAGTAGCCGGTATGCACAGAATGGTCTTGGCAAGGAATGCCAATTTTGGATATCGATGTTCATTAAGTTTACACGATTGTAAAGGGTCAACCGATTCAGCAACTTTCTTCTCCATTTCAAACTCAATTAGCTTAATACTCTATTCATTTGGTTCAAATATAGTTTTATTGTCAATGGCAGCATCATTCGTTGCAGCAGTCTCCATCTGCTCATCATGAACATTAACTGTTATTTGTTGTTGCGTACGTGACCAAGTTCGTTCTTTTGCATCTTTTGACAAACACTTCAGGTATATGTAGCGTGGATCAAGTGCTGTTGCAATCTGTAGTATTTTAATACTTGTCATATTAGCTACACGTTCACTGAAGTCATTAAAAGATGCTGCCTTAAATTTAGCTATGTAGCCCGGATCATCATCGTGTACAGTCATATGCTTTGTCAACGATGATAGCAGTGCTATACACAGCTACATGAAACAATCTTGACCGCCAAGCAGGACCGTGGTCTGACAGAATAAGTCCAAAACTTTGACATATTTCTAAATCTTCTCCCAATCTGAATCTGACAGTTTGGACCTTTGTATTGCTTCTTTTCATCTGACATGTAGACAGTTAATGCTTCTCTGACCTGTAGAAGACTCTGTAGCATAATAAACATACTGTTCCATCTTGTTGGTACATCTTGCTGCAGCTTACACAACGGTGACTTACAATTTTGCAACTCGGTTGTGTTTGTAGCACTATGTTTAAAATGTCCGACAATTTTTCGACATCCGGTTCATTTGTATAAGTGATGGGAGAAAAGTTTTCGATTAATCGTTAAAAAAAATTAATCGTTTAAAAAAATATTAACGATTAATCGATTAATTAATAGTTAACTTCAGCAGCCCTAAACATAACAACATAATACACTTCTACCATTGTTTTATGTGAAACATAGCGTATATATAGACTTACAGACTATAACATAACATAACATAACATAACATAACATAACACGTCTACCATTGGTTTATGTATAGTATATAATATATATAGACCCACACACCATAACATAATATAATATAACATAATAAAGTATAACAACACACTTCTGTAATTGCTTTATGTGCAGTAAAGAGTGTAAATAACAGGCCCACAAACCATAACATAACATAACATAACATAACATAACATAACACTGACACACTTCTACCATTCCTTTACGTGTAACATAGAGTATAAGTAACAGACTCACAAACCATAACATAAGGCACTTGTACTATTGCTTTGTGCGTGGCAATGAAGGTTTAAAAGTGAATTCTTGAATGTTACATATACACAGTTTTAACATACAGCTGTGAATCCTGGACGGCTAGTAAACAATGTACGGCTGTGAATCCTGGACGGCTAGTAAACAATGTACGGCTGTGAATACTGGACGGCTAGTAAACAATGTACGACTGTGAATACTGGACGGCTAGTAAACAATGTACGGCTGTCAATACTGGACGGCTAGTAAACAATGTACGGCTGTCAATACTGGACGGCTAGTAAACAATGTACGGCTGTCAATACTGGACGGCTAGTAAACAATGTACGGCTGTCAATACTGGACGGCTAGTAAACAATGTACGGCTGTCAATACTGGACGGCTAGTAAACAATGTACGGCTGTGAATTTTGGACGGCTAGTAAACAATGTACGGCTGTGAGTTTTGGACGGCTAGTAAACAATGTACGACTGTGAATCCCGGATGGCTAGTAAACAAGCAATACAATCCTAAGAGATGTGGCTTTACAGAAGTAAAAATTCAGTGGACAACCAATGTGAATAGACTAAATATTGCGAAAAAGGATAAGTCAATAGCACAGCTTATCACAAACATCAGAAAGAAGCAGTTGTCATTTTTTGTTTGTGTTTACCACACCACGAGAAGAGCAATACAGGAACATGTTCTGACAACAAACGATTTGTGATAAAGAAGATAAAGGAAGAAAGCGAGAGATGATTCATGGCATCGTTTGGTCTTGCCAGGGAAAGATGTCAGTAGACGAACTGATCCATGTTGCAGTCTATGGAGAAGCATGTTCGCCTACGCCAGTCGGCAAGACACGCGATGTTGATAATAAGAATATAAGCAGTATAACTGTATAACTATAACACTGAGTTTGGTATGAAACATTACAGCCCCATGAAATTATCTTCCTTTCTTAATGTAAGAGCAATAACTCTTTTAAAGCAGAAAATCAAGGGAGACAACAACGTCAATTACAACAACAACAACAGAATTTGAATAACAAAGACATAAACAATAGAGTGCATGATTTATTGCCCGACATATTTCGCCGCATCTGGTGTGTATATGTGTGATGTATATTTCAGCTTACCGGATTTATCTTGATGCTTTAGTTAGTTAGTTAGTTAGTTAGTCGACAGATCATCCTCGTTGCACATCGGACCATTCAGTCCATAAGTGCTCGGATCCCCTCCTCAGCAAATCCCGCAGCGTGTAGCGGCTAACGACTAATTAACTAAAGAAGATGCTTTAGTTTATATTGAATAATTTCTACAGCGTGTATCTGACCCGATGCACAGAAATATGTCAGGCAAAAAATCGTGCAATCTATTTTTTGTGTCATTGTATATCATCATTATCCTTTATCGACAACAATCACCTTCAATTTAATAAGCCATGTGAGGGTGAAACTGTGGGCAGTAGCTATGTGTGGCTGACTCAGTCACAGGATTAATTATCTGAACCATGGATAGACACTAAAATAACTTCTCATTTGTCGTTGAACGGGGTAGGGGTAATGGTGGAATCGAAAAATCGTTTGTGTCTTTGTTATCAAATTGTCTAATTGTACGAATTTTTAATGGAGTTGAGTTGTGTTAAGAACCGACATCACTGCACTCAGGACATTCCCATACGTGCTCCGTCCCCTCGTTCAGCAGCCAGCGAGGAGTCACACTACTAATCGTTCCCACTGCTATCTGATTAACAGTTCTCCTAGTCTTCCCTCTCAGTTTTGAGATTCTCCCAGAACCTCTGCCGATCCCCCGCAATCTTATTCTTTCTACATTTTTAATGCAGCCGCGGCTTAGATCTCTTTATAGCCATCGGGACTCCAGGCGTGATGTGATTATTATAACCCTGGCCGGTTTTGCCGCTTTACATGCCCACACATTTCCTGGTACTCATGCCAGGCTGGGCCTATCTGGGAGCCCAGGTCAATTTTCCAAATCAGCCTCAGTGCGGATGCAAACCCACGACCACCAGGTGAGAGTCTGGCCACAACGCTATCGCGGCTCCGACCCCCCCCCCCCCAAAAAAAAATGCCACGGAACACGAACCTGTTATAGGTCCGTTATATTCTAGGACCATCACATTTTCTAGGTCTGAATGCACGGAGGGATAAATGGCCAGTCTTTCCTTCACTTTAGAGGACGACGAACGCCGGCTTCGAACCCTCGTCCCACGGCACTCATACTACGAGGTGTTTGTAAAGTCTCACTACACTTTGTATGTAGATAAAATTTGAAATATGAAGCACATGATGTCATCAACAAATTTGCTCCACATTCTATCGCGAAGCAACATGTAGCGAATGGCTGTGGTCTGCTGGAGAAATTCTTTGCACTCTACACAGAATGGTGTTATTAACGGAAGAAATCATAATTGCTCATCAAGAACTAACCAGACACATTGTATTTGACATGTAAGGCATGTCTTGAAACCCGTGGTAGACATTTCCAACATCTGTTATAGTGAATACTTTATTGGTACTTTACAGCCCCACCTAAACAGCGTTAGACCATAGCAGTGACTATTGTAACTAATTTAATTAATTCTTTTATCACATCTCTTGATGACGTCATGTACTTAATTTTTCAAATTTGTTCTACGTACAAAGTGTAGTGTGGCTTTGGAACACCCGGTATACTTAACGTTGCCTCACATACATAAATACAATCACTGAAACAATGCATTTTGGTTTTCGATTATCAAGGGAGACTATGCTCATTGACAGTCAGCAACTAATGTTAATTGCAGTTGTCGCCCGTGTAAGTACTTCAATGTTAACATTTAATATCAGA
Source organism: Cepaea nemoralis (assembly GCA_014155875.1). Classification (NCBI taxonomy): domain Eukaryota; kingdom Metazoa; phylum Mollusca; class Gastropoda; order Stylommatophora; family Helicidae; genus Cepaea; species Cepaea nemoralis. The sequence goes on from JACEFZ010027657.1 coordinate 9,842, forward strand.
GAAAATCACCAAGACAGATACTTAAGGTAGGTAAAAGTGATTTCTTCTTCTTCTTCTTCTTCTTCTTCTTCTTCTTCTTCTTCTTCTTCTTCTTCTTCTTCTTCTTCTTCTTCTTCTTCTTTCTCTCATACTCCTTCTCTCGCCTTCTTATACTTTACTGTGCCCGTTTCCTATTTACAGTTCTTCAAAAGCCTCACTTCATGCCCAAGGTAAATGAGTTATGACAGTAAACAGAGTGGTAATGGAGGCCAGTCCAAGCTTGTATTTAGAAAGAAGGCAAATACTACTCGTAAAAGTATCTTACGTATGGAGAGCACAGAATGCAAGTACAGAAAACAGCTGCCCGTTAAACGTTGTAAACTTTGAGTTAGAAGATGACAAAAAGAGAAAGGGACAGATGATAATGTTTTAGACAATTTCAAGAAAATATTGCTAACAAAACCAAAACAAATACAATCGGGATGCAGATTCGTTGGACCGGTCATCTAGTCTGAATGCTAGATCCTAACACCCTAAACCCTAACACACAAGAGGCCGTCATACTGATCAGATCACTTGGCGTGCATCCGTCCGGGTAGGTGTGGTAACTTGAGAGGCACCCAGAAATACGGTGGCTGAACAGCGGAGACAAGCTACAACAGCTCGATTAACAGAACCTTCAGAATATTCCACGCCGTCACTGTCATAGATACTTCCGGGCCAGTATCAGATTTACAAGTCATCTCCCGACATACAAGTCATTTCCGGACTTACAAGTCATTTCCGGACTTACAAGTCATCTCCTGACCCACAAACCACTAAACAGGACCTCATGGCGGATGAAAGAAGGAATGGTCTTCATTATTTGTGATGGACAAACGAACATGTCAGTCTCTTGGCTGTCTTCTTTCTTTCTTTCTTTCTTTCTTCTTTCTTTCTTTCTTTCTTTCTTTCTTTCTTTCTTTCTCTTTCTTTCTTTCTTTCTTTCTTTCTTCCGTCCCTCGGTCCAAACTTTGTTTGTTTTGATCTCCCAGCGTTCAGTACACTATTTCTCTCACAATGTTCATCTGTATCGCATCTATCACTGCTATCGAGGTCGGCGTGGCTGAGAGGCTTAACGCCTTGAACCTTCTCTTCTGAAGGTGACATAATAGGTTCATTCCAGACTCCGGTCAGCCGGATTTAAACGTTGACTTCTCGTTCAGTAAGTAATGACACATTACTAAACTTACAATGCCTAGTTAATCACAAACAGCCAAAGGGAGTTGATTGCATGCAACGTTATGCAATGGGTGTTTTATTGAATATTTAATGGGCAACTGATAGCCAGAGTAGAAAGTAGCTAGAGGCCAAGGGGGCATTTGGAGAATCCCATAAATGGCTGAGATTCCGTAAACGGCTGAGAATCTTGTGAGTGGCCGAGAAAAACCAGTATCCAAGTACAAATGTAGCCAATTCACATATATTACCCACAAGATATCACACACTCGTACAATGTGCGTCGTTAAATCCCTCTAGTGAAGCGTTTTCCTCGTCAACTCGGTGTTCTATATAATATCCTGCTCAGTGAAGCAGCTTGCACACATGGCCTCATGCCAGACATTTCGAAATGAACTCTTGAGTCGGCCCCCTCACAGCAAGGTATCTCTTGATAGGCACGCTTACTAAGCCGTTGAACGCATCAACTGTCGACGTAAGTATTGCGTATTTCCTATCAGCTGGTTGATGTTTATGTCCCGACAACGCTAAACACATTGAGAAAGATGTCTTTAGGCCTGGGCTAATGTTTGTGTTCTGACTGATTGCTTCTACGAGTGGTTCTAGTGTGAGTACATATAGGACTGGTGATAGTGGACACTCTTGTCTTATAGATCTTGTGATCCTGACACTAGCAGTGAGTGAATGATTCACCAGCACCTTTCAGGATTTTTATACAAGATTTGTATCCACTGTTTATAGTACTGTCCTATGTTGCAGTGTGCTAGTGCTTTGTAAGCATGAGTGACATTCTGTCAAAAGCCTTCTCTTGGTCTAGCGACAAGTAAGAGGAAGGATAGTCTTTCTGGAGGGTGTAGGTGATATCTCTATTGAAGTGTGTCTATGTTTCTATGTTAAATACTGATCTATTGGTCTGGGTGTATGAGTGATGGGGTTAACTTTTTTGTATTTCTTTCTATTATTTTTTAAATAATAATTATTAGAACTGTCAATGTAATTATCTGTGTAAAGGTTACAGATTTTCAGAAGCTAATCTCTCTGCAACGACTTCTATCTCTGGAGTTTCTTCTTAGACCCCCTCTTCTTGACTGGCTCCTCATCTCCAGCATATGACTTGGGATCAGGAACTGCAGTTTCCTTTTCTGCCAGGACAACCTCGATTTTGCATAGGGCTGCTCATGAATGTATTGATGCGTCCTTGGGCTCTGTATGTCTGCCTGAGCATTACGGGCGCAGCGTTCACCTGGATGTGTTCAACCACAAGGTGCTCAGATATTAGACCCTTAAATTCAGCATTGCTGTCAGCATTTTTGAAGAACTGAAGCAGAAACGCAGCGCTATTCATGGACCATCTTCCCTGAACAGCCTTCCATTGTTTAGCCTGTGCACATCGTTCAACACCACCACTGAATCGTCGGAGTGGCATGCACTCTTTCTGTGCAACTACATTCTTCAAACCGCAGGTTGCACGTTTCAGGTCCATCCATCATGTGCCATGCCGGTAAGCGTGGGCTGTCATGTTTTGCCATCTCACTCGATCACCAGAGTCTTGGATCAACTCCTTGTTTCTGTCTCAACCATGCCACGTGGCTAAGCCATCGAGATGTTTACTTCTCAGTCTTCCCCTTGGTCTCTTCCCTTCGATCTTGCCAGTTTTCACCAAGTTCGCCAAGTAATTTCTTCTCATACATGTCCAAAAAATTTTGACTGTCTACGTGTAATGACTCTAATCAGTTTACGATCTTCATTTGTTTCTTGAAGGACTTGTTCATTGGTTTTTCTGTCTGTCCATGGTATTCTATTCTGTACATTTTCCTCAGAAACCACATTTCCACAGCCATCAGCTGTTTTTCAGCTTGTCTGCTGATTGTCCACGCCTCACATCCATACAAAAGTACAGGTTCTATGTAGCACTTCAACACTCTTTTTCTAGATTCAATTGACATCTTGTTATTGTTCAGTATGTTTTTCATCTTGCAAAAGGCTACCTTCGCAATGGCAATTCTTGTTCTAATCTCTTCAAGGCATCTCCCATCAGATGTTATGACTGTTCCGAGATAACTGTATCGATTCACTTGCTTAAGAATATGCACTCAATGGCATGATGGGCAGTTTCACGAGTATTTTTGAAGTGAACACAAAGTAAACACGCAGGTAAGCAGTCACCAGCGGTGCTGCCAGGCACCTCCCAAGCGGCACAACTCTATAGTCCTTCAGGACTGAAAGAGGCCTACTACTAAGGCCCAACATGCCTTTGCAGATTTTGTAGGGTTCTCGTGCTATTTCAAGATTTGGCGTAGTGTGTCAACTTCGAAGATATCCAATAAAAATGTAAATGTTGAGTTGAGTTAAGAACCAACATCACTGCACTCAGGACATTCCCATACGCGCTCCGTCCCCTCGTTCAAATGCCAGCGAAGAGCCATTTTGTAAAAATGTAATTTCGATGATAAAATACACCCGACAGTTCTTTCTATTATATCACGGCAGAATTGCCGCCCAAATAAATTCTAGACTAAAGAGAGACACAATTTTTCTTTAGTTCAACTGTCGACAATGTGGTTTCCATGTATCTATATTTTGTTTTGTTGAATCTCTAGAGCATTCTCTTTTTGATTGTATTCTTATAAGAAATTAATTTCTAAAAAAGAATTAATAATTTATAAATTTTCTTAAATAACTAACATCAGTTAATAAATATACTGCTAAATTAGCTTGTTATTTACTAAAATCAAATAGATAGAGAACAATTATATTTAACAGGTTTCTTATTGTGTTGCTTAAAATGTAACTCGTGAAACCGAAGGACGCGGCCCGGAATCGAACCCACAACCTTCGGAGCCCGAGGCAAACGGCTTGACCACCTTGCCACGGAGACTCCCAAAATGAAAAATGCTTCGAGCAATGAATTCAGTTTTATTCCAACTCACAGAAACCATTCATTCATTCAGTAGCATGTCCTTTGCAGAACCTCGCTCCCATAACAACCTTCGGGAAAACCTCTCGATCATAAGCAAGATGTCCCGCGTTCTATACACACATCTGGAGATCATCCGCCACATCCTGCACCCATCTTCTCTTTGGCCTTCCTCTTCCTCTCTTCCCAGGCATATACCCCTCCATTATTGTTCTCTCCAAACTTTCGTGACGTTTCAAGTGACCAAAATATTTCAATTTTCTTTGTTTTATCGTTTTTAATAGCCAACCTTCTTCAATACTCAGCTCTTGAAGTATTGATGCATTTGTTCTTTTCTTTACCCAAGAACTCGTCTATAACATGTATATTCAAAGGCATTTATGCGCTGTTCAGCTTGTTTAGTAAGTGTCCAGGTCTCACAGGCGTATGTTGCAATAGGAAAGATGCATGCTCTTAAAAATCTAAATTTTGTAGTTCTGTCTGTCCCATTCCATAATTTATTAAGTTGTTTTAGTCTTTGAAGAGCAATTGATAGTCGTCGTTTAATTTCTTTCATTGTGTCACCGTTGTTGGTAATCGATGACCCAAGATATTCAAAATTTTCCACCACCTCAAATTTTTTCTCATTAACATATATTTCTTTCTCCATAGTGGTTTTATCTGTATGCATTATCTTTGTTCTTGCAATGTTGAGATACAAGGTGTGATTTTCACTATTTAATTGGGTTGAAGCTATTAGATTTTCTATACCAGTCTGTGTTGTTAAAAAGTCGCTTTAGGTCGACTTCATTGCACCGGGTTTTATCCCATATGGCTCGGTCTCTTTCCGCAGCGCGGAAAGTGTCGCACAAAGCACGACCTCCATTGCTTTTAGCGACGACCTCCAGGAGTCTCCGAAAATATTTAACTCGAATCGAATTGTGGAATCGAACCCACAACCTTCGGAGCACGAGTCAAACGGCTTGATCACTTCGCCACAGAGACTCCCAGGAGTCTGTACCAGGGAGTCTGTGTTGTGGATAGCAATACTGTATCATCAGCATACCGAATCTCTGGTATGTCAAGACCACCAATATTTAGGGTATCATATAGCTCCCTATTTATATCATCTCTTACATTTCTCATTATATTTTCGGCGTACAGGTTAAACAAATAGGGGGACAGCACACAGCCCTGACGGACTCCTTGCTTGATGTCAAACCAATCTGATGTCTCGCCATCTATTCTAACCGCTGCTTGTTGGTCTAGATAGGGCATTCTTCTGAGTTGAATTAGAAACCATAGAAAATAGAAATCATGCATGTCCTTTGCAGGACGTTGCAATCAACCCCAACCATAGGTAGATTTCCTTGGCAATTTTATGTCTAGAAATTTTTCATTGCTTTTTGAACGAGAGGTCAACAATAAAGTCCCACTTACCGATGTAGGGTGTGAACCTTTATCCCGCCAGCAGCGTTTTTTAAAAACAGGTTTGGCGTCAAAATATCAGTGTGGCGATTTGGCTTTTTTAAATATTTGTAATGGCATAATAATAATTAACTATAAATGCCTCTTTAAAAAAAAATTGGTCAAGTTAATTTGTATCTTGTTTTAGCACTTTTTAGCTAATACAACTGCAAAATAATAAGCTTAGCGTATACTGCTTTTGGTTCATTCTCGAGAACGAACCTTCTTCTTCTTTCGTTCGCCTGAAATATGTCTATAACTGCAATGTTGTCTCTTGTATGAATTTCTTCTTCTTCTTCTTCTTCTTCTTCTTCTTCTTCTTCTTCTTCTTCTTCTTCTTCTTCTTCTTCTTCTTCTTCTTCTTCTTCTTCTTCTTCTTCTTCTTCTTCTTCTTCTTCTTCTTCTTCTTCTTCTTCTTCTGCGTTTATTCGGAGTTTCCTTTTTTTTTTCCGGACGTGACTGCTTTGTGCCTGTTTACAGCAGAGCTGCGTTCTTGCGCCGTTAGGGCGACACATACGACTTCTGCGGGCATCTGTTTACCGGGTTAACCTTCCCGGGGTTGTATGAATTTAACAGTCTTTTTTTTTTAGTTCACTCAGCGGTCCATCGAGTTTATCTTCCACTGTCGTCTCTCTGGGCCAGAAGATTCGCCTGGATATGTTGTAGTTTGGGCAATCCTGGAGTATGTGCTATGCTGTCTGCGACGCCAAACCACATGTGCATATGGCTGAGTCACCAATTTTGAATTTTGTATACATATGGTTGCGTAATCTATTGTGTCCTGTTCTGAGGCGCACAATAATGACCTGTTCTGGCCTGTCCATAACGTGGTAGTCGTCTTGAGTAAGGTGTGGTGGCCTTCTGACTGATTTGATCATTCTTTTCTTTTGGTATTATGTAATGGGCACATCAGGTTGTTCTTTTTTTGCTCCTTCCTGAGCCAATTGATCAGCTCTGTCGTTTTTGGGTACTGTCGCGAGTTAAATAAACTTGTTAGTTCGATCGATGACAACCAAGCCCGACATTGGTCTGCAAACACAATAGACCCTGTGATGTTGAACCGACTGAGAAAATACGTCGTTAAAACTGTCTGCACCTGGTCGGCTTTTTTGTATGAGATCAAAGTGAGTCACGTCGGGATGTCTACACATGGTCGACAGTTTGTTGACAGGTTGTTGTTCGAGAGACGTGCACTGGCGTCATCTGTCTGCAGGGCGGGAATCGGCCGTTGAAAGTGATGGACAGAATGTCTGCCAGAGGTCGGAAGGATTCTGTCATATGGGGGGAAAGGTCTCTGGCTCTCAGACTGCCAGGATCTTTGTTGTATGAGACAAAGAATTTCCCAGATGAAAGTGAACTTGACAGCGAATTGACTCTGGTTAGTCTAGAAACAGGAGGAAAAAGCCAGATTCTGGACAGATTGGCGTCTGGACTTTTTGGTGACGTCACTCAAGCACCCATATAAACCCAGTGCGGTAAACAGGTGGAGGGAGTCGAGAAAAACATTCTGAAGTGTTAGGATCGGGGCATTATTCCGAGTTGTGTTACATGAGTGAAACTATAATGTCTAAGTGGGGATAGTTATCCGCGGACATAGATCCAATCTGATTGCATAGTTTCTCGAGTGGCAACCAAAATAGGCATATGGTAGGCTATTTATAATATTTAATTTAAGAGTATGATTAGGAATAGAGTACAGTGCTGTGCGGTGATCTAATGTACTATAGGTGCAGTGATATAATGTATTATGATTAGTGATAGAATGTTCTATTAATGCGGTGCTAGAAAGTATCATGGGAGCGTCGGCACTGGTATCCTATTGTGTGGCTTCAACTAGCTTGTGTGATATATCATTTTACTCGGGGAGCTGAGGACAATGTAGTGGAATAATAATTAGAGAGATTAAGGATGGTTGAGAGGGAGGAGGGGAATGTGAAATGGTAGGATGTTCCAGTAGGGCATTTGCTGGGTTTCTACCCGTTCCTTTATTCTTTCCTGGTGTTGCCATGTATAAGACCATTGTGATGCGCGATTTGGCCGTATGACAGAGATCGGATCTCTGTTATAGATCTGAGTGCTGCTATTGGCCTACAATCACCTAATTACGGGTAGGATTGAGTTGCCCTCACCGTGATGTTATCTACTCTACAGGTTCCATTTACAGTTCCCCTTGAGTGTTCCACGTGAGTGTGAGATGATTTATTACGAAGAAGCAGTTCAAAGTTTTATACAATGATGGCTCATAGAAAGAAGACAGAGGTTGCTGAGAGGTTTTTACACGGGGCTCAGTACCTAGTTGTTCCGCAGAAACCTGGCTTCTGCTGAGCAGGATTTAAGGAACATAAGTGTTGTGTTTAATGAGTGATAAGCTTCATCACCGAAGATTAATAACTCGCATACTAAGGATATATATATATATATATATATATATATATATATATATATATATATATATATATATATATATATATATATATATATATATATATATATATACACACAAACACATCTACCTAACAAACATTAATAGGTTGTGTTCTAAAAGAGGGGAAAATGTTATAATCAGAGACTTATGAACATTAGATTTTCCCCAAGTGACATTTCAGTTAATTGGAAGATTATCAGTTCAACAAGCATTATGAAACAGAGTAACTTCACCGTGTGGTAGAGTGAAGACCGAGATCAACAGTGTCTATCGGATTACCAGCATCCTGTTTGTTCGAGTGATTGGAGAAAGTTGTCATCTTCTGGGTGAGGTTCACTGTCCGGAATAAATGGTGCTGTTGTGTGCTAAGCACTATGATGTTACAGACTTTGCTTCTAAATCACTGGTCTACCATTAGAATATTCGACACACATTCTACACCTTATACACACACACACACTTCTCCTACACATACTCTTTGCTTTAATGCTTGCTTGCTTGCTTGTGTTCGTTGGCTTGAGCTCCAACGCAAAGTCCTGTATGTCGGATGAAGGCATCCTGTTGTCCAACATCAGTGTGATGTCATACAGGACCTGAGTTTTGCGTGAGTATCCGTTGTCCCATGTCTGGCTTATTGGTGGTGCAGACTGGTGGTTCCTCGCCGTACAGGCAGACACTCTCCGATAAAGTTCTTGTTTTTTTTTTATTAGTTGAAGCTAGAGTTGTCAAGTATGTTATGTTGGGGAAGAATGAGAGGGGGCATAATCCAGGGGTGAGTAAGAGTGAGTGGAAGGTGTCTTCAGATTAAAGGAGTGTGTGGACGGAGTCTGCTGGATATCTCCAGGATAGAGATATTGGATAAAAAAATAATGTGGGTGTTGATTCCCTTCACTCCAGGGACGACACTAAAGTGGTAAAGAAGAACAAGTAACTAATACGACATTCATTCTTTACACACACGACAGGTACTCCACAGTGGGATGGTATCCACTGTATGGTGACCTTATGCTGACGATGTTCAGAAAGTAGTGGTCTTAGAACTGGCAATTTCTCAGACAGGAGCGCCTCTATTACTGATTTTGCATCTGTCATTATCACCACAGGTTGTGTATCGATGATGAAAAACATCCTTATGAGCATCCAAGAGCTTCTTGACTGAGGTTTAACTCTGAATTTTCATGAATTGACGTTCGGTTCGCCTGAGTGCTGAAAACAGGTTTGCTTCTTCGATTCAAATCAATGTTGAGGCACTTCGTCTGAGTCCAGAACAATAGATAGATAAAAGTTAATACAAATTAAAAATAAGTATTTAAAAACGTCGCTTAAAAGTCGACAGGATCGACTTCATTGCACCGGAATTTTATTCCATATGGCTCAGTCTTTTTCCGCAGCGCGGAAAACGTCGCACTGAGCACGAACTCCGTAGCTCCAGCGACGATCCCCAGGAGTCTCCGAAAAAATGCACCCGTGAACTGAAAGACGTGGCCCGGAATCAAACCCACAATCTTCAGAGCCAGAGTCAGACGGCTTGACCACTTCGCCACGAAGACTCCATGAAAAAAGTATACTAGAATACAACGAACGACGTTTTGATTCTACTAATTTTCATCGGGAATGGAACAACACAAACAGATCTAAAGACAAACATTAAATTAGAAAATGTAATAATGTGGCGAAACGCCAGTGGCTCATGTCCTCATGCCTTCTATAAATTTGGGGAAATAGAGGGAAACAGCTTTCGGGAACCCTCAGTTCTCTTGTTCGCTCAATCCCCATGGAAGATACTTTAACAACACGATCTTCTTAATAGAATTATTAGAAATATATTTTTCTTCGGGGAAAACCCGATAGGGTCCCCTACACCAAATGAGCACCAGTGCAAGTTCTGGTGCAATTCATGGCCGTTCCAGCACATACCGTTTGGTAGTTGCAGCATGTCAAGTTGATTTAAAGATTAAGACAGAGGTGCAACCTACTACTGATGCAGTTGGAAAGGTAATAATTGGGTTGTGGGTAGTCCAGCCAGACCTGGACCTATAAATGTATTTTGTCTCGACGGGGAAGATGAATTGGCGAAAAGCCAATCATAACATATGAAGAGTTGGTTGACCGTTGGCCAATCTAACTAGGTGTCTTGTTCTTGGCATAGCCGGGGGAGTGAATCTGAACAATATATCTCCCCAGAGGATTTCATTTGTTCTTGGCGGCAGATGAGCTGTTGCTATCTTTCTTTCTACGGCCTGAACTGGGCATACTGTCATCTTTCTGTAGAATATAATCATTGGATAGCTAAGGTATGCCGGAAGGAGGGAAGGGCTCCTTGGGGATGGAGTCCACCAATCTATGATATCTTCTTGAGCCGGAAGAGGCTATCCACAGTGCTATCTCTTTCGTCTTTTAGTCGATAGGATGATGTCGGGAAGATAATGGACTTCTCTATCTCAATGAGAGAACCTGAACTCATCTGAATCTATGGGTTATTTGAGGCACTGCCGGTACATTGCGGCGACAGCTCAGACAAGAGCAGCGGCCGGAAGGAGTAGTATTTTTTTTTCCTATTCTTGCTGGGAATGGGGAACGACACTTCTTTACATACACATAATTACCCACACAACACCACAGGAGCTTTGTCGTGAGAAAGGCAGGGTTTGCAAGTGAGCGATAAGCCTGGAAATGAATGTGCCCAATAATAATAAAGGCTTGGTATGAGTGTGGAGAGTGAGTCTTGTAGGCAAAAAGTTCCTAGGGTGGACAACCGGACGTCTACAAGCTGGAGGTCTACTCAAGCCCGGACGTAGCCAATCCAGGGGCTACCTGACAGGTCAGGCCCATTCATTCGGGTCTCGTATATAATGTATTGAGTAGGGAATCTATATGTCAAATGTAGTAACTGAGGCCCTATTGGTCCTCAGGATTGTGGTACTTGAGTCAGCCTAGTCATTCACTAATCTCTGTCATCTCCAGGTTGATGTTTTCCTGTGCTGTTCTTTATTAATTTAATAAATCACGTTTTAGTTTATTCCAACGATCACTGTGTTATATATATGGATCAGCCAGAAGAACACTGCAGGAAATAGGTCCCGAGGTCGAAAGATAGAGTGACAGTGAGTCCAGGGAACGGAGGAGGGTTGGCAAGCAAAGACCTATCCCAGCCAGGGCTATAGAATAGTATTGAAACATTGTGAAAGGCTATTTGAGACCCTCCACGTAGCTTGTTACAATTTCTGGGGGCACGTCGCGGGATATTTGAAATCCTGGTGGAGTTCTGGCTGATATAGTGATAGGGGACAGATATTCTTGTCTACTATCAATAGGTTCTGCCTACTGTACCTGGCTATTGTCTATACTCTTCCTGACACGGACTGACCGACATATGACGTGTTGTGGTCGTGTAATTTAACTTGTTGTGTACTTGAGAGTGAAATTTAATATACAATTACTTCTTCCCTTACCCTCTGAGTTTAAGATGGCATCAGCAAAATTTAATGTTGCTGAAGTACAGGCTACAGGGCGTGAGATGGGTTATGATGGGGCGGAGTTACAGAAATATGTTCAGGAAGTGGAAAGAGACTTCAGACAAGCTGTGCGCGAAGCTAAGAAAATTGAGGCTGAGGCTGAGGCTAGGAAGATGGAGGCTGAGGCTAGGAAGATGGAGGCCGAGCAGGCAGTCAGAGACCATGAGTTCCGTATGAGGGAGTTGGAGCTGAAAGCTCAAACTGCCAAGGAAAGCGAGGGTGCAGTGGGAGGCGCAGTTCTCCCTGACTCAACAACTTCTAGTGGCGGTCCATACCAGGCAATGAAGTTCCCATTACTCCCGTTCGATGAACACAAAGATAAGATCGACCAGTATCTTCACAGATTTCAGTCGATGGCTTTGGCTATGGGATTGGAACGTGGGAAATGGAACTTGAAACTCTCACAGGGCCTGAGGGGGACAGCGTACGAGGTCTACTCAAGGTTGCCACCTGGTATGGAGAATGACTATGAGGCCCTGGAAAAAGCATTATTGAAAAGGTTCCAGATGACGGCCCATACATACCGACAGCAGTTCAGAAAGTCAAAGAGAGAGCCAGGGGAGATGTTCGCAGCCTACAGCATTAGACTTAAGTCTTACCTTTTGAAGTGGATGTCATTAGCTGGATTTGCTAACGACTATGAAAGTTTAGAAGAATTAGTGGTCGTGGACCAAATGAAGAGAATGATGCCTAAGCCATTGCAAACCTTCTTGCTTGAAAATGGGGCAGAAAGGTTAGACGTAGTAAACACATTAGCGGAAAGGTATGTGCTAGCTCATGGGGATAATGGGGAACTGTCACAACCCAATCCCCGACCACCAGACACATGGTCTGGAAAGAAGAAGAACCCTAAAACAGCTCACACCAAGAAGGAGGATCCTTTCGATAAAGTTCCAATTAAGAAACCCTCTGGTAAGAGTCCACCTGGATCTCCTAAAAGAAAGTGGAGTGAAAAGTGGTGCGCCTACTGCAAATCTCCCACACACAATACGGCCGATTGCAGGCGCAAACAGAAAGACTCTCACTATGCTGCCTGTCTTGTAGAAACCGGGGAAGGGTCTAACAAGGAGGTAGAAGGGAGGGGTCTTGAGAACAAAGATTCAGAGAAACCACCAGTAGTAGAGACGATACTTGTGAACGGACAACCAGTCGAGTGTCTCTATGACACCGGTCTGCAGTTTGAGGCCGTAATTTCCTCACACTTAGTGAGCCCAGAGCAGCTAACCGGGGAGTCTATTGAGATTCAAACGGCGACCAAGAGTGCGGTAGCGATGTCTCTTCCGATTGCGAAGGTAGACATCAAATCGAAATATGTTACCGGCACTATCCAGGCAGCCGTTCTGCTAGATCCGATCTTCCCAATGATCTTGGGTTGTCGCTACGTCTTTCTAGGGATCCCAACAGAACCCATGTACGTAGGGGCAATACAAACCAGATCGCAATCGGGAGATGAGCAGACGCCGGCCTTGATCGTGAATCCCTTGCCTGGGGAGTTACGAGCTGCTCAAAGCCAGGATGCTACTTTGCAACCTTGCTTTAACCAGTTGCCAAAAAGTTCTGACCCACCAAGACGGGGTCAGTATTATATGAAGAATCGGTTACTGTACCGGAGAGCCGGAGTGGAGGAACGCCAGCATGGACAGCTGGTAGTTCCTAAGGCCTATCGGGAACAGCTTCTTCATATGGGACACACCATTTCATTCAGTGGACATATGGGTGTCGGGGCAACACTCCAGCGCATTTCCTGCCATTACTACTGGCCAGGGATGACTGGAGACGTGCGTCGGTACGTCAAGTCGTGCCCAGAGTGCCAGCGTGTGGCACCAAAACATTGGACGGCTCCGGTAATCCTGGGCGACATGCCCATTATGAACTCTCCTTTCGAGAGAGTTGCCATCGATCTGGTTGGTCCTCTTCCTCGGACTAGGAAGAGGAATGTGTATATTCTTACGATGGTGGATTGCTGTTCCATGTGGGGCGAGGCGATACCGTTGGCCACAATCGACTCGAAGCGAGTGGCTGATGCACTGATGGAGACCTTTACTCGGTTGGGATTTCCAAACCAGATCCTAACGGACAATGGGTCTCAGTTCTGTGGTAAGCTGATGGAGGAAGTCTTTCGTATCTTCCAGACTAACCACATTCACACAAGCCCATACCACCCTCAGTCGAATGGGCAAGTAGAGAGGTTTAATGGTACCTTGATGACCATGCTTCGGAAGCTGGCTCAAGAGAAACCAGACAGATGGGATGAGTATATCCCAGCCGCCTTGTTCGCCTATCGGGAGGTTCCCCATGGGTCGACCGGGTTGCCACCAGCCACTCTACTATTCGGGAGGCCAATCAAGGGTCCCTTAGAAGCCCTATTGAGATGTTGGACAGAGGAGGAAACTTCCGAAGAAGTTGTATCCTCATATAAATACGTCGAAGAGTTAAAGAAGAAACTCCAGACGGGTTGGGCTTTGGCAGCTCAGAATCTGAGGGCGGCCAGAAAGAGACACGCGGCCTACTACAATAGAAGGACGAAAGATAGGTCTCTTAAAGTGGGGGATCGGGTTCTGTTGTTACTTCCAGTAGGTTCCAATAAACTCGAGATTGGTTGGCAGGGGCCTTTCCCGGTGGAAAGGGTTGTGTCCCGCACCAACTATGCCATCCGGATCAGGGGGAAATCCAAAATCTTCCACATTAACCTCCTCAAAAAGTATGAAGAACGATCTGATGGTACTTCTCTCCCACTCATGACTATGGCGGTCGCGATGGAAACTGAATCGGGCGAAGACGCGGATAGGGAGTATCCTTTACACCCTGGGGAAACCTATAGGGATGTACATATAAATCCTGATCTGTCGGCTGAAGAAACAGACCGGGTCATCCGTTTGTTGGAGTCCCATCAGCAGATTCTTACCGATCGGCCAGGGCGGACAGGGTTGGTCGAGTTTGATATGACTCTGACTACCCAAGACCCCGTTCGCCAAAAAATATATCCAGTGCCCTTTTCGAAAGAGAAGGCCCTGGAAGCCGAAATCCAGAAGCTTCTGGACGATGACATCATCACTCCTTCGACTTCTCCTTATAATGCCGGGGTTGTCTTGTTGAGGAAGTCTAGTGTGGGCGGTACAGAAATTTCAACCTAATCTGTATGGAGTACCGTTCAAAGTGCAATCCGACCATCAACCTCTGATGTTTTTGGCAACTTCTAAGAAACTGAACGCGAGGTTAATGAGATGGTCATTGCTCCTACAACCGTATCAGTTCACGGTCGAATACATCCCCGGAAGGGAGAATGTGGGAGCTGATTTTCTTTCACGGCATCCTATGGTTGAATGTGAGGGTGGGGTCATTCGAACAGAACCTCTGGTAGTCGAAAGTTCGTAGGGTTCGACTTTCTTAAGAGGGGGCCTATGTGGCGAAACGCCAGTGGCTCATGTCCTCATGCCTTCTATAAATTTGGGGAAATAGAGGGAAACAGCTTTCGGGAACCCTCAGTTCTCTTGTTCGCTCAATCCCCATGGAAGATACTTTAACAACACGATCTTCTTAATAGAATTATTAGAAATATATCTTTCTTCGGGGAAAACCCGATAGGGTCCCCTACACCAAATGAGCACCAGTGCAAGTTCTGGTGCAATTCATGGCCGTTCCAGCACATACCGTTTGGTAGTTGCAGCATGTCAAGTTGATTTAAAGATTAAGACAGAGGTGCAACCTACTACTGATGCAGTTGGAAAGGTAATAATTGGGTTGTGGGTAGTCCAGCCAGACCTGGACCTATAAATGTATTTTGTCTCGACGGGGAAGATGAATTGGCGAAAAGCCAATCATAACATATGAAGAGTTGGTTGACCGTTGGCCAATCTAACTAGGCGTCTTGTTCTTGGCATAGCCGGGGGAGTGAATCTGAACAATATATCTCCCCAGAGGATTTCATTTGTTCTTGGCGGCAGATGAGCTGTTGCTATCTTTCTTTCTACGGCCTGAACTGGGCATACTGTCATCTTTCTGTAGAATATAATCATTGGATAGCTACGGTATGCCGGAAGGAGGGAAGGGCTCCTTGGGGATGGGGTCCACCAATCTATGATATCTTCTTGAGCCGGAAGAGGCTATCCACAGTGCTATCTCTTTCGTCTTTTAGTCGATAGGATGATGTCGGGAAGATAATGGACTTCTCTATCTCACTGAGAGAACCTGAACTCATCTGAATCTATGAGTTATTTGAGGCACTGCCGGTACATTGCGGCGACAGCTCAGACAAGAGCAGCGGCCGGAAGGAGTAGTATTTTTTTTTCCTATTCTTGCTGGGAATGGGGAACGACACTTCTTTACATACACATAATTACCCACACAACACCACAAGAGCTTTGTCGTGAGAAAGGCAGGGTTTGCAAGTGAGAGATAAGCCTGGAAATGAATGTGCCCAATAATAATAAAGGCTTGGTATGAGTGTGGAGAGTGAGTCTTGTAGGCAAAAAATTCCTAGGGTGGACAACCGGACGTCTACAAGCTGGAGGTCTACTCAAGCCCGGACGTAGCCAATCCAGGGGCTACCTGACAGGTCAGGCCCATTCATTCGGGTCTCGTATCTAATGTATTGGGTAGGGAACCTATATGTCAAATGTAGTAACTGAGGCCCTATTGGTCCTCAGGATTGTGGTACTTGAGTCAGCCTAGTCGTTCACTATTTCTGTCATCTCCAGGGTCCTCCTTGAATTGAAGGGAGCATAAGAGATCTGCAAGGCCACGAGAGAATCATCCTTAAGACATTCACAGGTGAACCGTGGACTATCAGGATGGCCACAGGTTAGTGATTCCAATCAAGGAATCAATGTACGATTAGTCCTGAACTAGTGGCATCCTTCAGTACCTGCTCAATCCAAATTCCATCGTCAGTATTGGAGTGAGTGGAACCTATGTTCCTGACTGGACCTACAGCTCATTCTCGGTCCTACTCATCCGTGTCAGTGACATTGAATGACCCATGCCCATTCCGCATGCACTGAACCATTCCCATCCTTTGAAACCACACCCAGCCTGGTCAGTGACATTGAAACACCCATACACATTTTCCCCTTCAAGAACTGGTCCCATTGTGACAAGTGATGTATTCCTGTACCATTGGGCTACAACGAACACAAGACTCATTGTGTAGAGAAGACCACTGGAACTAGTAGGACTGGTTCTACAGGCGCCTGTTCTTTGTACAACCGATCGGGAAGGAGGAAAATACCTGCGGACCAAATCGGTGAGGCAGATGTCGACTGACGGGACTTTGTAGTACTCTTCGGTCTATGAGGGAAAGCCATGAGGCTCTGTGCCTGAACTTTATCCGTGTTGTGTCTGTTTAGAACTATCTGTATTAACTGCCTTGATGTTTTCCTGTGCTGTTCTTTATTAATTTAATAAATCACGTTTTAGTTTATTCCAACGATCACTGTGTTATATATATGGATCAGCCAGAAGAACACTGCAGGAAATAGGTCCCGAGGTCGAAAGATAGAGTGACAGTGAGTCCAGGGAACGGAGGAGGGTTGGCAAGCAAAGACCTATCCCAGCCAGGGCTATAGAATAGTATTGAAACATTGTGAAAGGCTATTTGAGACCCTCCACGTAGCTTGTTACAAATAATACTTTAAAAAAAATACTATGGTTTGATATTATTAAAATTTCTAATTTCATATTTTTCTAGTAGATCTGTTTGTGTTGCTTCGTCCCTGATGAAAATGATTATAATCGAAACGGCGTTCGTTGTGTCGTAGTATACTTATTTTTATTTATTTATATTTTTAAATCTTATTATTTGTGGAGTTCGTTGTAAGGTCCGTGTTTACGATATCCTGTTTTTGTTTCTTCTTCTTCTTCTTCTTCTTTGCGTTCATCCGGAGTGATTTTTTCAGATGTGATTGCGGTGTGTCTGGTTAGGCACCCTCGGGTCGAAACCCTCAGGCCAACACATCCGACTTTTAGCGTGCATTTTTGACCAGGTTAGCAATCCTGGGAGACTCTCACTTTTGTGGTACCGTCCACATCTCAGCTGGTCAAGTTGGAACAGTCGAAGACTACACGGTCATCCCTCAAGTGAAGGCAGGGACAGTCCATAGCATTTTCCGCCATCCTGGGTGGCTTCCATAATTGCAGAGCCGGCACATAACGCTCTGGTGCTGGGTTTACCGAGGGAATCGTCACGTCCTGCTCATGGCTGTTTTAATTCCTCACTTCAATATATTGGGCATTTCGCTCGCACTGGGCCGTTCCTGCACAAACCAGTCAGCTCTGCGGTTGGTTTCCACTAAGCGAGTTTTCGGACATGTGCTTGTCCCTGTATCCATCAGAGCTGTTCCAGGCACGGCGGACATTCGGAAAACTACCTAGTCAGAGCTGTTCCGAACAAGAGCGGCATTCGGAAACTAGGTAGTCAGAGCTGTTCCTAGCACGAGAGACATTCGGACGAGACATTTCACTCGGACGTAATTGCGTAGTGTCAATTTTTAGTTTGCCACCCGTAGGACGACACTTCCGACTTCCGGCGGGCATTTTTTAATGAGGTTAACCTTCCTCTGATTTCGAGGCACGTTAGACTGTTGTGATGTCGCCCACATCTCAGCTGGTCAAGATAGAACGACCAACGACATCGCGGTCGGCCCTCAAGGGAAGGCAGGGACAGACAATGGGCAGTCCCTCGCTATCCAAGGAGGCTTCCATAATTGCAGAGCCGGCACATATTGCTCCGAGACTGGGCTCACCCGAGGAGTTGCCACGTCCTGCTCATGGCTGCTTTAGTTCCTCACTTCCATGTATTGGGCATCTCGCTTGCCACTGGTCGCTCAAGTGAGCTCCAGGGGCGGTCAGACTGCGGGCGACATCCACTCGGTAAGCTTTTGCTTTTGACTTTGGACCACGTAATAGGTTCGCTCGCCGTGCGTTCCATTTCGCGTTATTGAGACGTTTCTCCACTTTTATCTACACTCTCTATGAGTTAGATACAGACAGTTTTCGTAACCATTTCCTTCGACTGGGGCATTTTACTGACTTTTTGTACTCGCTCACGAGGTAGGCTACATGTGCTGCCGGCTCAGCACCTTACCTTCGTGCAGCAGTCAGTGAGAAACGGCCAGGCCATCTCATCCGGGAATCCAACATATCCCTCAGCTGAGAGCCTTCAAACAAGTGTCAGAACTGGGCATGTAGCTTGCTCAGTATCTCGATTCCAATTTTTCGGTAGGTGGATATCGGTCCGACTCTCAGATCCGAGGGTCTGTGGCTTAGAGGCGTTCAGCCTAAACCCTCGACAGAGAGCCTTAGAGTATTGTCCGAAACAAGAACTACCTTCATGCGCCTGATTTAAACTTTTGACTGCTATCCTCAGTCTCCTGCAGAGCAGCAGGTTGTGTCTCTCTTAGTCTGGTCCCTATCCCATGCCATACGCTGCCGGATATGTAGTTTTCACCCATCGGCAAGCACATGGGGTCAACGGGACACTCAAGCTCCCCCACCACGGCAAGGTGGAGACACATCGGGGGAGGTTTTTGTTTCCTATTGTCATATCCTGCTGCAGTCATTGCTTCTCTTATGTATCACAGTCACTATAGCTCATGCTCTAATCGGTTAACACCCCACGCCGTTGCACATGACTGACGACTGAACCACAGGAGTTCCATAGCTAGGCTAGCAGTGGGGTCACGGTAATGTACAGGTAGTGTACTGACTCAGCAGTGCATCAGCTCCTGTTTAATTCTTGGCTGTATGCGGATTTATTTCTTCAGGTCTTGTAATTAAGGTGGGGAAGGGAGTTAGTAACGTCAAATCTCAGTGGCACAGCGTAGTGTGAAGTTATACCTTCTTCTTATCCCTCCTTCGATGGGAGTGCGTCTCATCTAGTTATGCACCTCCAGAGTTAGCGTGTCAGACTTCGGCTTGCATTTGCATAAGATTTGCTTCTTCTAACAAATGTCATCTTACGTAAGGGACCTTATTTACCCATTGCTATGTGTTCGTGAGTATCAATTTTGTCGTCCTTGACTTGGGTACGTAAATTATAAGTACCTCTGAAGTCGATGTGGGTTAGCCTGAGGGAGAGGAACACTGGTAATAAGGGAACTAATCCACATACACAATTCAGTCCAGTGCTACTAGAAGTAGAGTGTATGGACTACGCTTCAGTTCAAAGCGAGCGAGCGAAGAAAAATAATAATAACATTTTTGCCAGGACAGTGGTTTCAAACTTGCACACGGGACCTCTTTTTTGTCTTATCCGAGACGGCTATGCATCCATCGTCATTACGCAAGACATAAGGGGTACGTGTAATATAATCAGACATGGAAAACAGTCCCAGCCTTATGTTGAGATAGAACCCAGTACCTTCTGAGCCTGCGCCGGACCTCTCAGTCACGGCTCTCTTGAAATTATAGTTCACATATTTACTGTACCTACAAGGTGCACAAACCGTAAGTGTTGTGATAGAGAAGATTGGCGACCACATGTCTGCAGACGTGAAAGAGATTGAGGAGCATGGCCGCGGCAGAAGGGCAACAGACTACATCTTTCATTTCGTCCCTAAGTATCCAGAACAACATTGGTACAGCCAGGAGATTCAAACAATCGCCTACAACTCCCGACGTTAAGCACACTTCCTGCCAATCTAGAACCGCACGTACGCTACTTTCAAACAGCGGATCATTAATTCTTCACATGTTTACGTTTCACATTTTCTCTTATGCATGCGGCTCACTGCCGTCTGTCCCACACTTGTTCTGCGTGCTTAAGACGGGACGGCGCGCGGATCTATTAGCAGACGACAGGGGCACAGTGTTCTGACTGCCCCAAGCAGCGCTAGCAGACTCCAGCAATAGCGACACACGGGCCCGGGCGCCGAGACGCGGGTCCCACTCTTGCGTCCAAACGTCTCACATTTGTGGCATCTGTGAGCCCAGCGCTATAGGGATACGTTTGTTCTATCCCCGACATGGCAGTCTGTATCAACGTTCGGAATCGGAGAAAAGCTGAAAACAGTTCGTACTCTCTCAAGCGGGTCTTGTCTGTGAATTTATTACTGGCGGAAGGGGCGGTTGAACACCAGAAGTTCAGAGCTATGACTTCTCTTACTGATTCAGGAGAGACCACCCAACCCAGCCCAGTTGACGTACCGTGGCCTACTCTAGCTACTGACCAGGTAGGTGATTTCTTGCGAAGCGCGTTGTTTGTGTGCGTGCGTGTTTGCGCGCGCGATCGCGTGTTTGCTCGCATGCTTACCCAGGATTGCATCATGATTTTAAGTCATTGTGAAATGTCAGGTCGTTAACATATAAAGTGCTACATCTTCGCGATTTTCTGCGGTAAAACCTGCGGCTTGTCTCGCACGAAAACATAACACACAGCCCGGAGAATACAGATGACAACGACAAGACTTTATGGAACCAAACGTATCTCGCAATCGCCTTTACCAGCCATATCATGGACCTGTAACGCTGGGGCAAGTGGTTAAAAAAGTATACAACGCAGAACAAAGGACTTAAGTTTGTAAACAACGGACCGGTTACAGGAAACCCCGTTGCCAGGACAAGACAGCAGACGCGGCAATGTACGCCAAAGTTTTATCTAGCTATCGCTGACCCTCCGACGGCCTGACTGCGGTTTGTGTTTTCTCCAGACATCCCTCCTACGTGAACAGAAAGGCTGGGTATTTACTGCTAAAATATAATTTCCACAACAATCATTCTGCTTCTACTGCGCGCTAGATTAATTTAACAGGAGATATGAAAGGGCCTCTTCATCACGACCGCGTATTTACCAGAATGTGTGGTCCAGATGTCACAGGCATTGAAATCATAAATGATAAATAGGTCTTCTGTGAACAAGCTTGTTTAACATAGCCATAGACCTTGTCTGCGTTCCTTTTAATTTGAAAGGTGGTTGTTAAGGTTCCCCCGACTTTTAGTCGGACTGTTAACTTTAAGGGGGCCTTCAAACAAGTGTCAGAACTGGGCAGTAGCTTGCTCAGTATCTCGATCCAATTTTTCGGTAGGTGGATATCGGTCCGACTCTCAGATCCGGGGGTCTGTGGCTTAGAGGCGTTCACCCAAACCCTCGACAGAGAGCCTTAGAGTATTGTCCGAAACAAAACTCCCTTCATGCCCTGTTTTAAAACTTTTGATGCTATCCTCATCCCCTGCAGAGCAGCAGGTTGTGTCTCTCTTAGTCTGTCCCTATCCCATGCCATACGCTCCCGGGTATGTAGTTTTCACCCATGGGCAAGCACAGGGGGTCAAGGGGACACTAAAGCTCCCCACCACGAAAGGGAGACACATCGGGGGAGGTTTTTGTTTCCTATTGTCATATCCTGCTGCAGTCATTGCTTCTCTTATGTATCACAGTCACTATAGCTCATGCTCTAATCGGTTAACACCCCACGCCGTTGCACATGACTGACGACTGAACCACAGGAGTTCCATAGCTAGGCTAGCAGTGGGGTCACGGTAATGTACAGGTAGTGTACTGACTCAGCAGTGCATCAGCTCCTGTTTAATTCTTGGCTGTATGCGGATTTATTTCTTCAGGTCTTGTAATTAAGGTGGGGAAGGGAGTTAGTAACGTCAAATCTCAGTGGCACAGCGTAGTGTGAAGTTATACCTTCTTCTTATCCCTCCTTCGATGGAGTGGTCTCATCTAGTTTATGCACCTCCAGAGTTAGCGTGTCAGACTTCGGCTTGCATTTGCATAAGATTTGCTTCTTCTAACAAATGTCATCTTACGTAAGGGACCTTATTTACCCATTGCTATGTGTTCGTGAGTATCAATTTTGTCGTCCTTGACTTGGGTACGTAAATTATAAGTACCTCTGAAGTCGATGTGGGTTAGCCTGAGGGAGAGGAACACTGGTAATAAGGGAACTAATCCACATACACAATTCAGTCCAGTGCTACTAGAAGTAGAGTGTATGGACTACGCTTCAGTTCAAAGCGAGCGAGCGAAGAAAAATAATAATAACATTTTTGCCAGGACAGTGGTTTCAAACTTGCACACGGGACCTCTTTTTTGTCTTATCCGAGACGGCTATGCATCCATCGTCATTACGCAAGACATAAGGGGTACGTGTAATATAATCAGACATGGAAAACAGTCCCAGCCTTATGTTGAGATAGAACCCAGTACCTTCTGAGCCTGCGCCGGACCTCTCAGTCACGGCTCTCTTGAAATTATAGTTCACATATTTACTGTACCTACAAGGTGCACAAACCGTAAGTGTTGTGATAGAGAAGATTGGCGACCACATGTCTGCAGACGTGAAAGAGATTGAGGAGCATGGCCGCGGCAGAAGGGCAACAGACTACATCTTTCATTTTCGTCCCTAAGTATCCAGAACAACATTGGTACAGCCAGGAGATTCAAACAATCGCCTACAACTCCCGACGTTAAGCACACTTCCTGCCAATCTAGAACCGCACGTACGCTACTTTCAAACAGCGGATCATTAATTCTTCACATGTTTACGTTTCACATTTTCTCTTATGCATGCGGCTCACTGCCGTCTGTCCAACACTTGTTCTGCGTGCTTAAGACGGGACGGCGCGCGGATCTATTAGCAGACGACAGGGGCACAGTGTTCTGACTGCCCCAAGCAGCGCTAGCAGACTCCAGCAATAGCGACACACAGGCCCGGGCGCCGAGACGCGGGTCCCACTCTTGCGTCAAACGTCTCACATTTGTGGCATCTGTGAGCCCAGCGCTATAGGGATACGTTTGTTCTATCCCCGACATGGCAGTCTGTATCAACGTTCGGAATCGGAGAAAGCTGAAAACAGTTCGTACTCTCTCAAGCGGGTCTTGTCTGTGAATTTATTACTGGCGGAAGGGGCGGTTGAACACCAGAAGTTCAGAGCTATGACTTCTCTTACTGATTCAGGAGAGACCACCCAACCCAGCCCAGTTGACGTACCGTGGCCTACTCTAGCTACTGACCAGGTAGGTGATTTCTTGCGAAGCGCGTTGTTTGTGTGCGTGCGTGTTTGCGCGCGCGATCGCGTGTTTGCTCGCATGCTTACCCAGGATTGCATCATGATTTTAAGTCATTGTGAAATGTCAGGTCGTTAACATATAACGTGCTACATCTTCGCGATTGTCTGCGGTAAAACCTGCGGCTTGTCTCGCACGAAAACATAACACACAGCCCGGAGAATACAGATGACAACGACAAGACTTTATGGAACCAAACGTATCTCGCAATCGCCTTTACCAGCCATATCATGGACCTGTAACGCTGGGGCAAGTGGTTAAAAAAGTATACAACGCAGAACAAAGGACTTAAGTTTGTAAACAACGGACCGGTTACAGGAAACCCCGTTGCCAGGACAAGACAGCAGACGCGGCAATGTACGCCAAAGTTTTATCTAGCTATCGCTGACCCTCCGACGGCCTGACTGCGGTTTGTGTTTTCTCCAGACATCCCTCCTACGTGAACAGAAAGGCTGGGTATTTACTGCTAAATATAATTTCCACAACAATCATTCTGCTTCTACTGCGCGCTAGATTAATTTAACAGGAGATATGAAAGGGCCTCTTCATCACGACCGCGTATTTACCAGAATGTGTGGTCCCAGATGTCACAGGCATTGAAATCATAAAATGATAAATAGGTCTTCTGTGAACAAGCTTGTTTAACATAGCCATAGACCTTGTCTGCGTTCCTTTTAATTTGAAAGGTGGTTGTTAAGGTCAAAAGTCACGCGCCAGATGCTATATTTAAGGATCGGACTGTTAACTGTTAATGCAGCTTAATTTTTTGCTTGTGCTGGGTATCCATTTTGACAACCCCGAAGAAGACTATAAATATACCAGCACTGAAGTTCTATGAGAAAAATTTGTCCAGATCCGCGTGTTGTTGCTGCAGTTTGTGACTTTTCCCCTCTTGCCTACCTGCAGCTGATGATCATTATAAGGTGAGTGGTAGAAGTAGCGGGTTGGCAGGTGTGCACGTCTGCTGGCATCTTCAACCGAATCTGATGTGCACTAAACATTTGATGAATGTGACTTTTAGTCTGACGTACACTAAACATATGATGAAGGTGACTTTTAGACTTGCGTGCACTAAACATTTCAGGAATGTAACTTTCTTTTGGATGACCACTAGATATTGTTACGTGGGGTAAACATTTAATATGCGTAACTTTAATTTTGATTCTCTCACAGAATTTGATGAACGTAACTTTCAGTCTGTTGGGCCATAACAAATGATGAATGTGATTCTGGCGCGCGTTAAAAATTTTATGAACGTAATGTTAATTCTGAAGCCCACTTAACATTTCAGCATCGACACTTTCAGATACTGCCCGCGCATAAAACATTTGAAGAACATTAATTTCATCCTCACGTGAAGTAAACATTTAATGAACGCATATTGCAATCCACACGCACCAGACACTTAACGAATGTGACTTTTATTCTGACACACACTAAACACGTATTAAATGTCACTTTCAGTTGACGCGCACTAAACTTTTAATGAATATGACTGTAGTTTCCAAGCGGATTAAACATTTAACGAATGTAACTTTCAGTCTGACGCGCATTAAACATTTGATGTATGTGGCTTTGATTTTGACGATCACTAAACATTTGAAGAATAATACGTTGATTTTGACGTGAAATAAACATATATGTTACTTTGATTTTGACACGAACAAAACACTTAAGGAACATGGCTTTAATTTTAATGTTCACTAAACATTTGATGAATGTAACTATAATTTTGACGTGAATTAAGCATTTTATGAATATGGATTCTGTTTCTCACTCAATAAACATTTGATGAACGTGACTTCTATTTTGATGCGCACTAAACATTTGATGAATATGACTTTTATTTTGACGGGCATAAAATATTTGATGAATGCGACTTCTATTTTGAAGCGCACTAAACATTTCACGAATGTGACTTCTATTTTGATACACACTAAACATTTGATGAACGTATCTTCTAATTTGACGTGCACTAAACATTTGATGAATGCGGCTTCTATTTTGATGCACACTAAACATTTGATAAATGCGGCATCCAGTTTGACTCGCTCTAAGTCTTTGATGAGAACATCTTTCTTTCTAACGCTGATCAAACTGAAGTATGAGACTTTCATCCATCGTTACCTGGTGATTACCTTCATTTACATTCACATGTGAAAGTGTGGAATGTGGTACGCTAGATACACTTGAATGTAAAAGTGTGGCTAGTTCTAACTTAAGTACATTCACATGTAAGAGTTTGGCTAGTTCTAACTTAAGTACATTCACATGTAAAAATGTGACTAGTTCTAACTTAAGTACATTCACATGTAAAAGTGTGGCTAGTTCTAACCTAAGTACATTCACATGTAAAAGTGTCGCTAGTTCTAACTTAAGTACATTCACATGTAAAAGTGTGGCTAGTTCTAACTTAAGTACATTCACATGTAAAAGTGTGGCTAGTTCTAACTTAAGTACATTCACATGTAAAAGTGTGGCTAGTTCTAACCTAAGTACATTCACATGTAAAAGTGTGGCTAGTTCTAATTTAAGTACATTCACATGTAAAAGTGTGGTTAGTTCTAATTTAAGTACATTCACATGTAAAAGTGTGGCTAGTTCTAACCTAAGTACATTCACATGTAAAAGTGTGGCTAGTTCTAATTTAAGTACATTCACATGTAAAAGTGTGGCTAGTTCTAATTGAAGTATATTCACATGTAAAAATGTGACTAGTTCTAACTTAAGTACATTCACATGTAAAAGTGTGGCTACTTCTAACCTAAGTACATTCACATGTAAAAGTGTCGCTAGTTCTAACTTAAGTACATTCACATGTAAAAGTGTGGCTAGTTCTAACTTAAGTACATTCACATGTAAAAGTGTGGCTAGTTCTAATTTAAGTACATTCACATGTAAAAATGTGACTAGTTCTAACTTAAGTACATTCACATGTAAAAGTTTCGCTAGTTCTAAATTAAGTACATTCACATGTAAAAGTTTCGCTAGTTCTAAGTCCGATACTACTGCAGGGTCGGGGACCCTTGCCGTAGACCTGTGAATCAGTACTGTAGGGTTGTGAACCAGTACTGTAGGATTGTCAACCAATACTGTAGGATTGTGAACCAGTACTGTAGGGTTGTGTACCAGTAGTATAGGATTGTGAACCAGTACTGTAGGGTTGTGAAACAGTACTGTAGGGTTGTGGACCAGTACTGTAGGGTTGTGGACCAGTACTGTAGGGCTGTGGACCAGTACTGTAGGGTAGTGAACTAGTACTGTAGGACTGTGAACCAGTACTGTAGGGTTGTGAACCAGTACTGTAGGGTTGTGGACCAGTACTGTAGGGTTGTGGACCAGTACTGTAGGGTTGTGTACCAGTACAGTGGGGTTGTGAACCAGTACTTTAGGGTTGTCGACCAGTACTTTAGAGTTGTGCACCAGTACTTTAGGGTTGTGACCAGTACTGTAGGATTGTGAACCAGTACTGTAGGGCTGTGAATCAGTACTGTAGGGTTGTGAACCAGTACTGTAGGATTGTCAACCAATACTGTAGGATTGTGAACCAGTACTGTAGGGTTGTGTACCAGTAGTATAGGATTGTGAACCAGTACTGTAGGGTTGTGAAACAGTACTGTAGGGTTGTGAACCAGTACTGTAGTGTTGTGGACCAGTACTGTAGGGCTGTGGACCAGTACTGTAGGGTAGTGAACTAGTACTGTAGGACTGTGAATCAGTACTGTAGGGTTGTGAACCAGTACTGTAGGGTTGTGGACCAGTACTGTAGGGTTGTGGACCAGTACTGTAGGGTTGTGTACCAGTAGTATAGGATTGTGAACCAGTACTGTAGGGTTGTGAAACAGTACTGTAGGGTTGTCGACCAGTACTTTAGAGTTGTGCACCAGTACTTTAGGGTTGTGACCAGTACTGTAGAATTGTGAACCAGTACTGTAGGGCTGTGAATCAGTACTGTAGGGTTGTGAACCATTACGGTAGAGCTATGGACAATTACTGTAGGGTTGTGAACCAGTACTGAAGGGTTGTGAATCCGAACTGTAGGGTTGTGAACTAGTACTTTAGGGTTGTGACCAGTACTGAAGGGTTGTGAACCATTACTGTAGGGTTGTGAACCAGTCGTGTAAGGTTGTGAACCAGTCGTGTAAGGTTGTGAACCAGTAATGTAGGGATGTGAACAAATAGGTAGATTTATGGACAAGTACTGTAGAATTGTGGACCAGTACTGCTCTAGGGTCCAATCAGCCTCGTGAAACAGATACCACACGTGTTTCCAATTGTCTGGGGAGGACCGACGACCAGGCAGTGAACTTCCACCTACATCGTCATGCCGTGTCTTAAAATACAGGGTGTATTATTAATGACTGAGCAGTGTTTGAAAATATTGCCGGTCCAAGTTTTGTGTTTACCTATTATGCAAAGACTCCCCTGCCATACACCGCAAGGTACTATATTGGCAGTAGATGACAGTTTTGACAGTTGCATAAACATTACAGAGGTTGAATACAAAACTTGGACCGGCAATATTTTCAAACACTGCACAGTCATTAAAAATAACCCGTTATGTGAAGACTAAACTTCACACCCCTAGTGGCGGTATCTGAGATGGGGTTACATTTATCCTCACGTGTGTGTGTGTGCGCGCGCGCGCGCGAGCATGCACATATGTGAGTATGTGTGTATTTATTGTTTCTGAGCGCTGGTAGTGTTTGACACTCACCCCGCTCACGCTATCCACATTCGACAGGTGTGTTTGTTGTGAGCACATGCAGAAACCACGTTAGGCTGAACACAGGTGTTCTCTTTTCAGCGTCCTGATTGTTGTAAGTCAGCATATTTGTATATAGATTCCGTTCCAGATAGAGGGGGGACGCGCTGACCTTGCAAACAGAAGGCTGCGGATCATTTCCTGCTTGCTAGCGACTCAACTTACATGCTATGTATCCCTTAGGTGGGGTTAATGAGCGCAGTTTTCACAATTTCGCGACATACCAAGCCGGGTGCTGGAAATAGCCGCGGGTGATTTGGAAGCAGATTGCTTTGCGTTGATGTCGGTGGTATGAGGCGTCGACCGATCAGAAAGACATGGGAAACTACTGAACGTAAAAAAATTGCCTATTTAAAAACAAAAAGGCAAATCACAAACGGAGCACGTAATGGAATGTTCCGAGTGCTGTGATATCGGCTCTTGACTTAACTCAACTCAACTCTGTTCAACTCAACTCAGCTCAGATGAACTCTACTCAAGTCAGCTCAACTTCGCTCTGCTCAATTCAACTCAATTCAGCGCAGCTCAACTCAGCTAAATTCAACTCAACTCAACTCACCTCAACCCAACTCAACTCAACTCAACTCAACTCAACTCAACACAGCTCAGCTCAGCTCAGCTCAGCTCAACTCAACTCACAAACGGCAAATACATTCTTGGATTGATTGCAACATCCTGTAAATGAAACGTAACTAACTTTTAATGTCTGCTCGATTTGGCTTCGCGGATTTTGCTTGTAAGAATCGACACAATTTAGTTTATTTTTTTAGTTTAGTTTAGTCGATGGATCAACATCACAGCACACGGGTGCAACCCATAAGTGCTCCGTTCTCCTCCTAACTCAAACCTGAGTTTGGAGAAAATCAGCTCAGTGCACGAACTCCGTAGCATCGGCGAGGATCCTGAAATACTTTGGGTAGATTTTTAACTCGAAACGTTGCCCGGGCAGCGCCGTTAGGCTACTCTTTTTCGATTTCCAACTGCCATGGGATATTTTTACGTGCGCGACACTGGTGCCCGATCTCACTACCCAGAGACCAGGGGCAATTTTATAACAATAAGTCCACGTGAAAAAATCCCGGTCCTCACCGGGACTTCAACCCGGGACCTCCAGCACTCGAGGCGGACACCATACCTCGAGACCACTCACAAAATCGACATCATAGCACACGGGTCATACTGATAAGTGTTCAGTCTTTCTCAGCGAATGTCTGAGGATGTCGATGATGATCCGTACCAGTATTGGTTATCAACAGGTGGGACTCGTCCCAGCCCTGCCCGTTAGGCCCTTACTTACTGGAACCATTTTTACATCTACACTCTAACATCCTGAACTGATTCAGTGCCAAACAAAGAGTACTTTTGTACCAAACTTGGTATACAATCAAATGATCAAGTATTATATTGTAAATAGCAGGTCCGCATGGCCGAATGGGTAAAAACGCGTGTTCTGAAACATCCGGTGTGCTGATGCCGAGGTTAGCGGTTCAACCCCTACACCGGACAGCTGGACTAAAATGTTGACCTGTCGTCCTTGACCTTGGGACGTAAATTACAAGTACCTCTGAAGTCTGAGTGGGTTTGCCTGATGGTGAGGGTTACTATTAACAGGGAAAGCTAATCCACAAGCAAAATTCAGTCCATCACTACTATAGTGTGTATGGACTACGTTTGAGTTCAAAGCCGGCGAGCGCAAACAAAAACAAAAAAATGTAAATTTCCATTCACTAAGCATTGAAATTGCGGAAGATACCACGAAACAAAACAAATAACACGATGACCCTAGTTTGGCCATGTATTGTCCTTGTGTCCAAATGGCAGGTCATATTTGGCGATATATTATCCTTCTGCACAGAAACGGTTTTTTTCCCGCGTTACCATCTTGTTTTAGGATATTGGTCAACATCAGCATCTTTCAGCTGTTTATTGATTCCTAGACTAGATTACGCTCATCAGCACGCGACGACTTTCTGAGCGACCGGCTCCATACTCTCATAAGTCACTGGCGCGACTCGAACCGCTTCCAATTCTCGTGAGCTCACGTCAACCACGAGAGTATTCAGGGTTGCGGAGAAAGCTGCTAACACCTCGACCAGGGAGTCCGGCACTGAATCGGTTAAATAGAAAAACTAATGGTAACCGATAAAACAAATGTGGCAAAAGATGGACATGTGTTGGCAGAAATTAAAAGAACGAACACAGTACTGAACAAACACCACTCCAATTAACACTGTTTTTAATGGGACGGATTAAAACAAAACAAAAAAATAAAAAAAACTGCATGACCTTAGCACGAAGTTGTATCACATCCCGTCTATATGACCTGTTTGTGATTTACTGCACCCCGAGTGCCCAAAGAGATACACTCCCAATACAGCCGTCCTTGGTTGGAACGCCAGATGTAGACGTTAACATATTTCCCAATACAGCCGCCTTGGGTTGGAATGTCAGATGTGGACGTTAACATATTTCCCAATACAGCCGTCCTTGGTTGGAACGCCAGAATGTAGACGTTAACATATTTCCCAATACAGCCGCCTTGGGTTGGAATGTCAGATGTGGACGTTAACATATTTCCCAATACAGCCGCGTTGGGTTGGAATGTCAGGTGTGGACGTTAACATATTTCCCAATACAGCCGCCTTGGGTTGGAATGTCAGATGTGGACGTTAACATATTTCCCAATACAGCCGCGTTGGGTTGGAATGTCAGATGTGGACGTTAACATATTTCCCAATACAGCCGCGTTGGGTTGGAATGTCAGATGTGGATGTTAACATATTTCCCAACCAGTACGGGCCTGAGACCCGCGCAGCGTAGTGGCTAGTAACTTGCCTGCTGACCTGGTTGTCATATGTTCTAATCCGCCTGGAGACGGGGATTGTGTTGTTTCATTGGGCTTCCAGATCGACATAACTTAAAATGACAGCAGGGAATTTCTGTGGAAGTAACGGCGGCCGGTATAATGTTGACCACGTCACACACACAGTGTCGATTTGTCTAAACATATGAGGCTAGCATCCAAGACGCCTCGTGGCTTGAGAAAGGGTCCATTTCTTGCCAATACGGGTCTGCGGTCGAGCCATCCTTCAGACAGCTGGGTCATTTGGAGCAGGTAGGACATTGTTTGGACCCCAGAGGCCAGGCACTACAAGCCATCCCTCGCTGTGTTAACAATTCCGGTAATCGGACACCGACAGATGCTTTAACACCGTAAATGTATCGGATAATGGCCGCCATATATATTGTCACGTGGTGCATGCAGCGGCGGAAACATACGGTAGGAGACAGGGAGAGAGCAGCGGTGATTATTGTTCCGTGTGTATTTGTACTCCACATAAGGCAGGGATGCTCAGGCTTTTGGACATGGCGGCAACTCTGTGGCAAGGGTCTTACGCCGCCTGCGTTCGCGCTCCGAAGGTTATGGGTTTGATTCCGGACCACATCGTTCGGTTCACGAGTACAGTTTCCTCGGAGACTCCTAGGGGTCGCCGCTGGAGCTACGGGGTTCATGGTGTGTGCGACGCAAGTCGGCAAGACGCCCTAGGAAGGTAACCGGGCCATATGGAATAAAACTCGGTGTAATGAAGTTCATCCTCTTGTCTTTTATACTTTTTTCTTCTTTGGAAATTGCAGGCGAATTTGAATATTTGGTGCACGCCGTGTTCCATACAATTGTGCAATCTTGCGTAGAGTGGCTGTGGTAAATAAAGTACAAGTAGCACTGTGTCTAGCACGCTTGCCTGCCGGCTCGGTTGTCATGTGTTCGAACCTCATTGAGGCGGGGATTTAAATCACAAATGACCCGGGCTCTCAGGTCGATCCAGCTCTAAAATTGATACCAGGAAATGTTCTAGAACAGCAATGAATTGTGGTTGCGGGTCACAATCAGGACGCGGCTGGTCACTAGGGTCTCATGGAGAAGAGTTTGAGCACCGCTGTTGTTAGGTTCACATGTGCATGCATCTAACGGGCATCAGCGAACATGATACTGAATGTGGATTATTATCTGAGCCTAGCTGACGCGCACAGTTCTCTTGACACATCTCGGGTTTACTGATGTTTCATTTGGAGCCTCTGTCGTGGTGGTTGTTTTTGTATTCTTGGATACTACTGTTACACTGTCTGGTTTTAGTGATAGGTTACTGGGAATGATAGTTGTAAAATAACTTAGGTTACTGGGAGTGACAGTTGTAAAGTAACTTAGGTTACCGAGAGAGATAATTGTAAAGTAACTTAGATTACTGGGAATGATAGTTGTAAAATAACTTAGGTTACTGGGAGTGATAGTTGCAAAGTAACTTAGGTTACTGAGAGTAATTATCGTAAAGTAACTTAGGTAACTGAGAGTGGTAGTTGTAAAGTAACTTAGGTAACTGAGAGTGGTAGTTGTAAAGTAACTTCCTTTACTTATCATTAACCTATATTAACTATATGAGGACTGAACCGCACAGAGAGGTAATATATTTATGACCATGCCTAATTCTTACATATATCCCAGGTGATCTTGATGTTACGTATGCTATAAGATATTGTCATTGGAAGTTACCAGCAGAATTCTTGCGTGTCAGAGCTAAATTGCGCATTCTTTGGCGAAGAGGTTACGCACGCAGTTCGTAATCCCACATACCACGTTCCAAACACAGCTGCGGGTAATTTGGCAGAAGACTGCCTTGTGTTCCTTGTGTCGGGTTTTTTTTAAAAAAATAAAATGGTACGGGTGCCGGTCGTTCAGAAAGCAATTGCAAACTACTGAACGTAAATTTGCCAAGAGATCACAAACAGCCAGAAATAAAATGATGGAGTTGACTGTGACATCTTGTGAAGGATAAGCAGCTAACTTTAACTAAAGCTAAATTTCATATACGGGAGTCGCGGTTGCGCAGTGGTTCGAATGCGTGTCTGCTTGTCTGGTTGATATGTGTTTGAATCCCCATCGATGCACGGAGTTTAAATAACAATCTTTCTGTTCAGATCGATCCAGAATTGTTTTGATAAGTAAAACCAGCGGGCGTTATTTTAACCACATCACCCATTTTCTTCTTCTTTTGTTCACTTGAAATTTGTCTAAATCTGCAATGTTGTCTCTTGTATGAAATTCACTGTCTTTTTGAATTCACTCAGTGGCCCATAGAGTTTATCTTCCACTGTTGTTTCTCCTCGCCAGAAGGGTTGCTAGATATGTCGTATTTTGGAGAGTCTTGAAGTCTGTAATCTACTGTCTGCGGCGCCAGTCCACACTGCTGATTCGTCAATACGTCATCCATCTAGTGTCGATTGGTTTGAAAAACCATAATACTAGTACGACATACCCAGTATGCTTTGCTTGCTTGCTTGTGTTCGTTGGCTTGAGCTCCAACGCGAAGTCCTGTATGTCGGATGAAGGCATCCTGTTGTCCAACATCACTGTGATGTCATACAGAACCTGAGGTTTGCGTGAGTATCCGTTGTCCCATGTCTGGCTTATTGGTGTGTAGACTGGTAGTTCCTCGCCGTGCAGGCAGACAGTCTCCGACTTCGGAGAACATACCCAGTATGACTCTTTACGTTGTAAAGAGTCCTTCACTTTCCCCGTAATATCTTATCACGAGATAGTTATGTATGCGGTCTTGTCATTGGAAGCTGCTGGCAATTCACAATGTTCTTGCGTGTTGCTTACAACACAGTTCCACATTAATCTGTGAATCCCCGATAATTTATGTAGTTAAAGAGAAAATAAATCAGTCTCCAGAATGTTTCAGGGACAAATTGGTCTCCAAATTAACACTGCAAAAACAAAAACTATTGATCTTACCAACAGTTCAGACGACACCAAATTAAACAACCATCTTCTTGAAAAAGTCAACAGCTTCACATACCTAGGAAGCAAAATGACATCTACAGGGGACTCAACGCCCAGAAACATTATCTAGAATCGCACTGGCATCTGGTGCCTTCAATAAACTGTCAAACATCTGGAAGTCAAAGACACTCATCAAACATACGAAACTTAAAATCTTCACCTCTTGTGTGATTCCAGTGCTAACGTATGGATGTGAGAGTTGGAAATCAACGGTAGCTTTAGATAAAAAAATTAGACAATTTTGAGAACAAATGTCTTAGAAAAATTCTAAACCTCCACTGGACAGATTTCAGAACCAATACGCAAATAAGACAAGAGACTAAGCAAGACATTGTATCCAATTTTATAAGAAAACGCCGTTGGAACTACATCGGCCATGTACTCAGAATGGACAAGACAAGACTCCCCAACCAAGCCCTCTTATGGTCACCAGTAGGGAAAAGAAAACGGGGAAGACCAAGAGAGACCCTGAGTAGAACCATCATCAGAGAAGGCTCATTCAACGGCCAAGTGAACATCCAAGATCTACAACAGGTAGCAGCGAACCGCCGGACATGGAGAGCCATGACTTCTGCCCTATGCGCCGCCTTAGGCTCAAGAGGAAAGACTAACCTAATAATAGTCCACAAAAAGTTAGATTTATAGAACGTATGCTGGAGATATCTACAACCTTTTATATCTTTTCTGTCCTCAGGCAAGATAAACAATTTTCAAAGCCTCTGTGACGTTTTTTTAAAGCATTTGTGTTCGTTGTATCATACTCATTTTATTGATAAAAACTTGATTGTAGCGTCGTTACTCACAGCTCAGTGTCTATTCAGTGTCTGTCCCCATATGAACGATGGTTTATTGTCATTTACTGTTAAGCGAATAGGGGACTAAAGCCTATAGGGGAATTAAGCAAATAGGGGAGCTAAGCGAATAGTGGAGTTAAGCGAATATGGGAGTTAAGCCGGGCGCGTTAGGTGTAATGGTTATGATGTACGCTGACAATGACATGAGCACGGCCGGGTAAGGGTTTAATGCCAGCTCTCGTCGTTCGCTTCTGGAGAGAAAGACTGGCCACCTATTCCTCCATACACTCCGACCTACAGACATGTGTAGTCATAACACTTCACATACCTACAGCCAGTTCCAGCTGCAGGACTTTAAAGTAAAACAAAAACTCGTGGAGGAGAGGTCAAGGTTTCGAACTTCAGCCGTGCGTGTCGTTGGGCTGCCTTCAGTGTGTCTTTGTTCAGTATAGAATAAACCAGTAGCAGATCTCTGTTTACACGAGGCGTATTAGTATATGGTGGTAGCCTCAGTTTTGTTTAGATCAAACGGTTCTCCGTGGCTGACGTGGTCAAAATCACATGGCCCACCTTCACTTCCCAGAACATATCCTGGTACATCAGTTAGTCTGGATCGACCAGCGGGGTGCAGATCAGTTATCCATTTATCGAATGAGGATTCAAACCTGCGGCCACCGGGTCGTCATGCAAGTGGTTAGTATAATATCATTTACATATTCCTTGCATAGTGAAGTGGGCGTTCATGTCTTCCCACAGCTGTCGGTGCTGGGTATTATTGATGGATTTATTGATGATATTACTCCATGCCACCGGCTGTGCTCATCCAGCGTGAATCCTCACGGTGCCCCTCTGCCTCTGCTACCGCTAATCTTCCCAGTCGTCACATCTTCTGCAAATCCTTGCTTCTCGCTATACCACCATTGGTTAGTCGTAAGTCGCGGTCCCATCTTCCCGGCAAAGGGTCACCCCATAATGCTCCGTTCCTGCGCCAGTGAATATCGCACACAATGCTCCTTACTGTCCCATCTGAAAAGTAGAACAGACAGCAGTCCCGACAAAACAAGCCAACATCTCGCACCGGCATATGCGCATAAGTCCGCAGCCAGAATGATAACACAACAGTTCGCCACGAAAATTACAATTCATCGTCGATGGAAACGGCAGTCACAATAAAACCAGTAGTTGCACAAAGAACACTGTCTCTTTCTTATTGGGATGAATAATGTTCTGTTTTCGTTAGCCTGTTCCAGGCAATCACTGACTATTCTTGCAATCCAAGGTATTCGCAGCATTCGTCTCAGAAACTCCATCTCCGTTGATCTTCCAAATTTCTTCGTTCAGATTCCATGATTCACTCCCATACAGCAGAACATAATCATTATAACATTACTGTAATCTCTTTCTGATATTCTATGAAAGTGATTTATCGCATAACATCTTTTCAATATTCTGAAATGTAGCTTTTTCTTGGACCATTCAGCTCGTAATGTCTTCCACGCTTTCTCCATCTGATGGTGCGATTTCCCCAAGTTATTTGAATTTATTGATTTGGTTCAGCATTGTCCTTTCCATTGTAATATCCCACATTGGTGTTATCTTTTTCTTTGATAGGACCATTGTGCCTGTTTTCTTGTATTCGTATTACCATTGTTTCTGTTTTTCTGATATCCAAGGAACGCTCTGTTCATTTACTACAATAGCCAACGATTGTTCCAGATCCCTTGCGTGTTCAGCTATTGATAGTGTGTCATCTATTTAACGAGGATGTTTATATTATAAACTTCAACTCTATTCCTGGTCTGTATTTTATCTCTTTAATTATAATCTTGAAAGAGATGGAGAGAGAGAGAGAGAGAGAGAGAGAGAGAGAGAGAGAGAGAGAGAGAGAGAGAGAGAGAGAGAGAGAGAGAGAGAGAGAGAGACAGAGAGAGAGACAGAGAGAGAGAGAGAGCGCGAAACAGATAGAAATAGATAGAATATATATATAATGAGAGAGAAGACAGAAACAGAGAGAGCCAGAGAGAAAGACAGAGAGGGGACAGATAAAACGAGCAACAGCGAAACCGACAGCAATAGATAGATGAAGGTGGGGGAAAGAGACACAGAGAGTGAGCAGACACAGAGAGACAGAGAGAGAAAGAAAAAGACGGACAGGCAGACAGAGAACGAACGAACAGACTTTACGAACGAACAGACTTTATTTTCAAAGGGTAACAAATTGGGCACGCAGGCCCGTCTTACATTCGGCCCTTCCAATCACTCATCTTTCTTTCATCAACAGTGCATAGGAAAAAAACATTGTCACATGAATCTTTAAACATAAACAATGCATATTACTATGTTATGAGACACATCCACCACCCACCCACACATCCCCCATTCAATCCAACTCCCCCACCCAACCACACACATAACCCACACACACACATACATGTCCCCACCCATCCACCACATCCCTACACCTACACATCTCCCCACCCACACACACCTCTCACTCACCACACATCCCATCCACTCACACCCCAAGCACACATAAATTCCCCAACCCACACATCCCCCACCCACACACATCCACCCACCTACACACATCGCCCCACCCACTCACATATCCTCTACCCGTCCCATTACCCACCAACAATCACTCACCCACATATCCTCCTCCACCCTCACACCTCCAACCACCCAGCCAAACACACATTCCTCATCCACACATCCCCTACGCACACACACATCTCCCAGTCAACTCACATATTCCGCACCTACCCACACACAAATTCCGCACCCACCCACATAATCTCCCATCTCCCCCAGCCCACTCACAGATCCCGAGCCCACCCCTACAAACATCCCCCACCATCTCCTAACCTGCACACACTCACCCACCCACATATCCTCTCCCTAACCACACATCCTCCACCCACCCATCCCCCAGCCACACATCCCTTAACCACACAAGCGAAACCGACAGCAATAGATAGATGAAGGTGGGGGAAAGAGACACAGAGAGTGAGCAGACACAGAGAGACAGAGAGAGAAAGAAAAAGACGGACAGGCAGACAGAGAACGAACGAACAGACTTTACGAACGAACAGACTTTATTTTCAAAGGGTAGCAAATTGGGCACGCAGGCCCGTCTTACATTCGGCCCTTCCAATCACTCATCTTTCTTTCATCAACAGTGCATAGGAAAAAAACATTGTCACATGAATTTTTAAACATAAACAATGCATATTACTATGTTATGAGACACATCCACCACCCACCCACACATCCCCCATTCAATCCAACTCCCCCACCCAACCACACACATAACCCACACACACACATACATGTCCCCACCCATCCACCACATCCCTACACCTACACATCTCCCCACCCACACACACCTCTCACTCACCACACATCCCATCCACTCACACCCCAAGCACACATAAATTCCCCAACCCACACATCCCCCACCCACACACATCCACCCACCTACACACATCGCCCACCCACTCACATATCCTCTACCCGTCCCATTACCCACCAACAATCACTCACCCACATATCCTCCTCCACCCTCACACC
Source organism: Cepaea nemoralis (assembly GCA_014155875.1). Classification (NCBI taxonomy): domain Eukaryota; kingdom Metazoa; phylum Mollusca; class Gastropoda; order Stylommatophora; family Helicidae; genus Cepaea; species Cepaea nemoralis. The sequence goes on from JACEFZ010027657.1 coordinate 48,320, forward strand.
TCCAACCACCCAGCCAAACACACATTCCTCATCTACACATCCCCTACGCACACACACATCTCCCAGTCAACTCACATATTCCGCACCTACCCACACACAAATTCCGCACCCACCCACATAATCTCCCATCTCCCCCAGCCCACTCACAGATCCCGAGCCCACCCCTACAAACATCCCCCACCATCTCCTAACCTGCACACACTCACCCACCCACATATCCTCTACCTAACCACACATCCTCCACCCACCCATCCCCCAGCCACACATCCCTTAACCACACACCCCTACCCATATACACACACATCACCACCCACGCACAATCTCCCCACCCAAACACACATCCCTCACACACATCCCCACCCACCAACACATCCCCCATTCACAAACACACACCTCCCATCCACGCACACACAACCCACACACACACATCCCTAACCCATACACTCATCCCCTCACATATCCCTAGACACACGTACTTATCCCTCAAACACTAACACCCACACATCCCCTCACCCACTCATCAAAACATACATCTCCTATCTACCCACGCACACTCACACACCCCAACCACCCATCTAAACACACATCCCCCACCCTCACACACATCCTTTACCCACCGCACACACAACCACACCCCCACCAACCCACCCACACACACACACATATCCTTTATCCACACCCAGCTCCCCTCCCACACAACACCACACCCACACACATCCCAAAGACACATCCCTCACCCACAAACACATCTCCCCACACATCTCCTAGAGAGACAGAGAGAGAAAGAAAAAGACAGACAGAGACAGACAGAGAGACAGACAGACAGATCCCCGCCAGGGGCTGGGCAAAGCCAGGCCAAGTGTGTATATATATATATATATATATATATATATATATATATATATATATATATATATATATATATATATATAATGAGAGAGAAGAGAGAAACAGAGAGAGAGAGCCAGAGAGAAAGACAGAGAGGGGAAAGATAAAGCGAGCGATAGCGAAACCGACAGAAATAGATAGATGAAGGTAGGGGAAAGAGAGACGGAGAGTGAGCAGACACAGAGAGACAGAGAGAGAGAAAGAAAAAGACAGACAGGCAGACAGAGACACAGAGAGACACAGAGAGAGAAAGAAAAAGACAGACAGACAGAGACAGACAGAGAGAAAGAGAAAGAAAGAAAGAAAGAGAGAGAGAGAGAGAGAGAGAGAGAGAGAGAGAGAGAGAGAGAGAGAGAGAGAGAGAGAGAGAGAGAGAGAGAGAAACAATGAGAAAGAAAAAGAAAGAGAAAGACAGAGAAAGAGAGGGGAAGACAGAAAGAGAAGCAGAGAGAGAAGAGAGAGAGAGAGGGGGTGGGGTGGCTAAAACCACTCGTCGAGACATCCCGCCATATAATTTAAACTCAACAAAGTTTCAATTACCTAAAACATTTAACAACTTCACAACCAGAAATAGCTCACAGGGAACGAACATTAAACTATTTTCAACGGGAGAAAGACCTCGCAAAGACATAACAGACAATGTTTAAAACCTGGGAAGAAACAGAGACCAAAAAAAAACTATAGAAAAAGGGTCATATGTGTGAAAAATGCATTTGTGTGTTGTTCCCGTTGTTGTTGTTGCTGCTATTGTTGTTGCTGCTACTGTTGTTGTTGCTGCTACTGTTGTTGTTGC